>PVIR01011371.1:0-47410 GCA_004026965.1 Petromus typicus
GGCAAGAAAAGAGGATGAGGATGCAGACATTTCCATAAATGTTTGCTCAGTGTGCTGTGATAAAAAAAAATACACTGAATGATTTAAATGAATCACTGATTACAGTCAAGGTATTCCTCACTTGACAACCTGTTTAGTGACTGTTCAAACTTACCCCTTTGGCTTGCTGTTCAGATTTACGACCTGCCATATGGACTTAATGACTCATTATTATTTTGTACTGCTCCATATGCCTTGTTCATGGAGCTTTAATGTTTTTTTTTGGTACAGTTCACCTTGTTTATGGTACTGTATTTTTTGCTGATTGTACTGTAGAATATAGTACTATAGTTTTATGTTCTCTTATACATTGCAGTACTACTGAGTTTTTTTGGTACTAGAGATTGAAGTCAGACCTTATGAGGCAGGTGCTAAAAGCACTGGGCTATATCCTTGATGCACGTATTGCAGTACTGCATGTGGACGTTATGAAAATAAAAGCAAATTCATTCAGTTGGAGTTTCCTTTGTTCTTACTATTACAACATACATACGATCTACAATTCCTCAATTGTAGATTGGGACAAACTCAGTTAGTGACCTACTTGCAGGACCAGCACTTGTCATTAAAGAATGTCATAAAAGACACATGGCTATTATAACTTCCCTCGGAATCCTCCCCCTTACTTCAAATGCATGTATGTTGCCTCAAGACATTCTTCCTGATGTCTTTTCATCATAATAAGTTTTAAAATCTAAACCTCACATTCACACCTTGTATTCCCTCTGTGTGAAACATTTTTGGTACTTCCCCTGTCTACTACTGTAGCCAGTGTGGCCTTCCCCATCACATCTTCTCTCACTACGTCATTACAGTGTACACGAAATTGATTTTTCTGCCCCACTGATATAAATATGATATCCATATATCTCTGTATTATGATGATTTTATCTCCTGTAGGAAAATATCAGGAAGGGGAATCTCTGAATCAAATGGAGTTCTAGTTTCAGCGTTTTGGGGGATTTCCCTACTGATTCCATAATGGCCACACTAGTTTCATTGCCACCAAGAGCGTAGAAATTCTCCATTTCCCCAACTGCCTCACCAGCATTGCTCATTGTTTGGTTTCGTGATGACAGCCATTCTTTGGGGGATAAAATAGAATTTTGGTGGTGTTTTGCTTCGCATTTCCTTAACAGGCCACAATGTTCTTCATGCATTTATTGGCTATTTGTACTTTTTCTGTGAAGCATCTGTTCAGTTTGCTTGCTCAACTTTTGATCTGGTCTTTTATTTGAAGGAGTCTAATTTTTTAACTTCTATGTATGTTCTAGATACTACTCCTCTGTCTGAGGAATCACTGGCAGAGACACTCCTCCATTCTATAGGTTGTCTTTTCACTCTCTTGTTTGTTTCTTTTACTGTGCAGAAGATTTTAAATTTAATATAACTCCTATGTGTTGATTCTTGAAATTATTTCCTGTGCAGTTGTGGTTTTATTCAGAAACTCCTTGCCTGTGCAAATGTTTTACCTACCTTATCTTTCAGTCATTTAAGTATTTCTGGCTTAAAACTGATCTCTGATACATTTTGAGTTTATTACATGATTAGAGAAACATGTGGAAAGACAGTTCTCCCAAGGTATTTTCCCTTAATACCTCCAGGTATTAAGGAGGCAATTTCCCCCAAGTATAATGTCTTCAGCTCCCTTGGCAAAGATCAAATAATTGAATGTACTTGGAATTGTTTCTGCTTCCAGTATTCTGTTCTTTCGACCTTTTTGACTGTTTTATGCCAGTGCTATGCTGCTTTTATCACAGTAGCTTTGTAATATAATTTCAAGTACAGAATTGTGATGCCTTTGCTTTACTGTTTTTACCCGGAATATTTTTTGCTATTCTTGATCTCTTCTAGTTCTGCATGAATTTCAGGATTTTTTTCTCCAGTGCTGCAAACACATTATTATTAAGACCACTTTACATCTCATGGTTCTGGGACTCTGACTGATTATCTGCTTAAAATATTACCAAGGAAGAAAGTGTGTGTGTGTGTGTGTGTGTGTGTGTGTGTGTGTGTGCACGCACGCACACACACACACGTGCATCTGCATTGGTAAAACCAGCCTCCAAACAATTTCAGTAAATTCTATTTCCAAAGTATTCATTTTTTCCATGATTATTGTATCTCTAAAGGGTTAGTAAAACAGATTTTAAACCTCTGGGTGTTCATCAAGCAAAGAAAATGAAACCAAATAATTCAGTAACATTTCACTTGTAGTATCTCATAGATTTTTTAAAAAATTCTTTATGAATGAATTTTCAAAACTATAATTAATAGCGGCCTTGTTTGAAGATCATGTAAAGCATTCCCTAAGTAATGAAGGATAACAGAAAGCTAAAAGTAAATCCTATAGTTGCTCAAAGAGAAAAATCTTGTATGCTGTTGACAAAATTAGCATAAAAGGTGACTTCAATAAAGCTGAACTGCCTTTATTTGGCAAGTGGAAGAGCTAAACAGAAGGCCAGTTATGGAAGATGGCATGAAAAATGAGAGAGCATTACGTCAGAAACCCTGAAAGCAAAGGTAAACTTTTATTTTAACCAGAAAGAACCAATGCTTTATATTGCCAACTTAGCTTCTATCCAATAAAGTATATTATTTTTTCTCCTTACTAGAGGAAGAATGGCCATCGTCAAAAAATTAAATAATAATAAATGCTGCCAAGTTTTGCGTGGGAATGTAGACTTCTACAGTGTTGGTGGAAATGTAAACTACTACAACCACTATGGAAATTCCATTTGACCCAAATATTTCCCTTCTAGTTAGCGCTCCAAAGAATGAAAGTCATTATATTTTCATGGTGCATGCATTTCCATGCTTATAGCAATACAATTTATAATAGCTAAATCTTGAATATGGCCAATGTACCCATCAATGGATGGATAAAGAAGATGCTATTTATATATAATGGAGTACTGCTCTGCCATAAACAAAGACTTGAGGCATCTGCAGATAAATGAATACCTCTGGTGACTACGATGTTAAGTGAAATAAGTCAGACACACAAGCTTAAATACTACATGGTTTCTTTTACGAGAAACCCAAATATAAGTTAAGTGAAATAATAGGGAAAACAGATAATAGGGAGTAGAGAAATTTTGCGCTGTTATGTTTCATTTCTTTTGTTTTTTGAGGCAGGGTCTCACTATGTAGGTCAGACTGGCCTTGAACTCACTGTGCAGCCCAGGCTAGTTTTGAGCTTCGGCCCCAGTCTCCTGAGAACTGGGATTACAGGCATGTGCCACCACTCCTGGTTTGAAATCTTTTAAAAGCAGGAAAGGGATGAAGAGAAGGGGAAGGAAATGGGAATTTTAGAAAATAACTGAATGGAAACAGCTTTGGCAGATGAAAAGGGAACCAAAAAGTGGAAGGAGCGGGGAGGGAGGAGAGAGTTGCCGTCAGTTATTCCTTTAACAAATCCAATAACGACTGTCCGCTCCACTGCCTGAATGAAAGGAACAGAACAAGGAAGCACTAGTTTGCAAAGAAAGAGTTAAGATGTGTATTGCGTATGCAATAACTCTCCACGATAGATGTCAATATTATGCTCTGAAACTGTCTACTGATAAAAAATAAATGACAAAAAAGACTCGTTTTGCTCATCTGTAAAATGGGAGCGTCGTAGAACCCTTCCTAAATGACTGAGAAAGGCAAATCTAACATTAACAGTTCAGTGCTCACCGTGAAAGTGTGAAATTGAGACAGAGAACGTCCCTAGGAATTACACTGCAGGGGGTAAAAAATGTGTTCAAGTGGAAGGCTGAATACCGACGTATGTTCTAGTTATGATCAAATTGTGGGGTGACTTGTTCATCCACAAGCAGATAGGACTTTCTGAACATTCCTCAGTGAGGAAACGGGAGTCTGGAGTACCTAGAGTACAGAAAGCTGCGGGACCTTCCAAGGGCAAAGTTGGAAAAAATCATTTGTCAGCCACACGGGCCAGTTACTTCACACGGGCATGAACTGCCGGAGGCACAGTGGAATCTCATACCCAGTGTTGCTTCGAGTCCACCCTTCCTTTCTGTGGAAACTGCAGGGCGGCACTTCCAAAGATGGGGCGCCTAGAACAGAATTCGGACAACGCAGGCCTCACACCGCGACGCTCCCGGGTGGGCTCTGCGCGTTGTAGACCTGTGAAACGATTCCCAAGAGATGCCCCGCGCCGAGCCCCGGACTGTCACGTCTGTCTGCATTGAAAACAGGCAGCTCCTGAATCCTGGAAGTCGGGAGGGCAGCGCAGGGTCCCGGTGAGCTGACACCAGGCCGCCTGCTCCCCGGGCTGTGGCGGGCCGGACGCTCCTCGCTCTCCGGAGTGGAGACGGCTCAAGAACTACAGAGCTGGGCTCTCAGAATCAGGAGGGAAAATACCAGAGGCACAGCATGCGTCTCTCCCCAGAAATCCTCCACAGGGGGCCGGATCCGGCATCCCGAGAAGACAGTACATTTCCTCGGTCCCTCGCTGCTCATGTCTTGGGGATGATACACAAGGTGAGACACCAGCCTCGCCATTTCCCACTTCAGACCCGAGCGTTACACTTCGTCAGTTGCCGTCAGTTATTCCTTTAACAAATCCAATAGCTCAGATGTCTGTCCGCTCCACTGTCTGAATGAAAGGAACAGAACAAGGAAGCATTAGTTTGCATTTGGCTGGAGTTTTAAAATATTTTAAATCTCTCCCTCTTCGCCTCTTTCTAGATGAGACATAGATCTTACTGCTAATCAACTCACTACCCATGGCCTCTTCATTTCTTCTACCGCAGAGAGAAATTTCAGTTCATCGGCAGTAGGTAGACGTGATGGTATAAGGAAATCTGTCTATTTTGCTTGCTCATTTTTGCAGTGTTGAGGGTCAAACCCGGAGCCTCGAGGGTGCTTGACAAACACTCTACCCCTGCCTGACAGCCCCAGGCCTGTGATTATTTTCCCTAATCAACAGCGTGGTGACTGTCCCCCATGCGGCTGGAGTGTCCAGTGCCTTTGGACGCCCGGAGCCGGTGCAGGACTCCGAGACTCCAAACACCCTCTCAGATCTCGCGAGAACACACGTTGTTGAGGATTCCACAACAACCGCTACACAGCTTTTCTCAAACAGAAAGTTTGTTATAATATTTTTAAGACTGGCAAGATACATAACTCCTTCTTAATTGAAAACTTTTTAGGAGCATTTCACTTTTAGATTTCAGTGAAAGTCTATATATTTTTAAAAAGATAAGTAGAAAGTACCTATTAGAAAGTAGCTATTTTTCTAAGAATTCAAGGATTATCTATATAAACATTTTTTTTCAGTGAGCCAACCTGACAATAGGGAGGGAAAAAAAACCCTTAGTTTATCTGTGAATTTGACATTAAATTTTACATCGAGAGTCTTTTCCTTCTCACTAACTCACGCCCCACAAATCCAGCGTGGTGTTTAAATATTTCAATAACCTTCTCAAGTCATTCCTGTTACCACATGGGGACAAAGAAATAAAGTTTTATTGTTTTTCAAGTTCAAACTTAATGTGTACTGTTCGCAAAGAGAAGAGGGAAGCCGTTTTAAAGAGAATGATTCAAACCGCCGGTAGAAGATGGCACCCATCCGGAAAGCAGCCGTAGACGGCAGTCCTGCTTCTAGGTTTCCTGGTGTCCCTGAGCCATAGTTTCTCTGGTCGTGCAGAAAACTTGGCAACCGGCTGTTCCCACAGCAGCCTCGTGATTTTCACCCGACCAGTGGCTATAGGTATTATGTAATATATGCACTGCGGTATACATTGCACTAATTTTTACTTAATATTTGTGTTAAACTAATTCTTCTTTTTTTAATTTTTAACTTCGGCAAGTGTGTTTTAAAAGAAAACTTTGTGTCTTTGCCATTAAAAGAAGTGTCATCCATATAGATGGCAATCTGAAATTTTTTAATTTAATGAAAGCCATACAGTATTATTAAATTCTAGCTCTATGTAGTTAGTTGTCTGCTGAAGATTCCGAGCCTGAGGCTCGTCGTCTATTTCTTTAAAAGGAAGATAAAAGTGTTAGAGAGTTCTTTGTTAGCACCAGACTAAGACTTTCTTCTTGATATAATTAGAAGTCAAAAAAATAAAATAAAATAAAATAAAATAAAATAAAATAAAATAAAAACCCGGAGAGCTAATTTCCCACTGTTTTTCACTACCCATGTGTTTCCTGAAATTATCTTGTCCACACTAGTGCCACACATCCCTCTCCCTGGAAAAAACACTGGGCTGAACTCTGTGCAAGGTTTCTTCCAGGTTATTCTACTGCAGATCAGTAATTTCAGGTTATGGACACATAAAAGAGATGAGCGTATCTTTCTCTTCTAGAACTCTGAACAGTGGAAAGCAAACATCTTGCACCAGGAGCTGGCTTTTCTCCACATACCTTATGATTCCCTTTATCTGATCTAACAAGCAAGTTGAAGAGTTTCACAAATCAGTCAAAAGTATATTGTCCCAGCTGAGAAGCAACTATTGGGATCAGTTTACAAAGTAGATTTACTTATAAACAGAATGAATAGAGTTGGGATAATATTGTCAAACTCCCCCAACTTCTTTAACTTGTTCTGACAGTGGTCATTCAAATAGTGAAAGTCAGTTTTTTAAAAATGAAATCAAAAGCCATTTCCATTGTAGCAGTCCCCAGTTTCTTATGTAATTTTTGCTTTAGCTCGAACAGTTAGGGACAAAGCAAAACAGTTCCAAAACTTTACTTTCTCCTTTGTAGAGAGAAGCCAGAGTTACACAAATGACTAAAGCTTTGAATCTCTTCATTATCTAGCATGGAAGTAAAATGAATAATTAAAACTGATTCACAGAGAATGGAGCCGTGGAAAATTAGCAAGAAATTCATTGTTATTTTTTGGCTCCCACTGCCAGCATAAAACATCGCGATGGCAATTGAGATATCAGTAATTTTTAATAATCTGTTTTGCTCGACAGAAACTCCAAGGAAAGTCTATCCATTTACCTCAGTCTTAGAGGTAGTGTCTTTCCTGAACCTAAAGCTCGTGCTGTTTCAGACTTTTACTTCTGAGAAGCAGGTGATACTCATTTGCAACACAGTCTCACAAAGTTCCCACAGCATTTATCATTGTGAGATAGAATTTTTGCTTAATACAAGCTCCTGCTGCTTCCTTAGTCTTTTATCTGTGGAATTCCTAATTTGACCTGTCAAGAAAAGAAAATTATAAACATAGGCTGGACCCACGAGCCCAGCCCCCGGCCACAGCACCTACTGTACTTGCAAACTCCAAACCCGGATGAAGGTCCCCAAACTCGGTGGCCAGGTATTTTGGAGACCTGGGACCTGTGGAGCAGGATCTTTGATTTCCACCTTCAGTTCCATCACCGTGTGGCAATGACTAACTTTACTGTCATTGCTGATCCTGGAGGCCTCGCCCTAAAAGAAAGGGTGAGAAGGAGTCTTCTTCCTTATAGGGTTTTGGTGATGTCCAGGGTTGAAAGTCATGTTGAATAACCCGAACCAGAAGCCAGTCTGGGAAAAGATTTCAAAAACACTAGACAGCAGAAACTATCCTCAATGTCATGTACCTTATTGTAGAACTAATAATACACTCACAATGATGTGTACATCATTTTTCTGATTTGCTAGTTAACTCATTGACTATTCTATACAGTAACTTTCAGGAGGCTAGAGAATAATAGTCATGGACCTACCTATTAAGTAATTGATCTTCAAACATACCTGCATTAATACTTTGTTGATTGCATTTCATTTTAATTGTAGTGTGGCTGAAATTCCAAAGAGATAAATATCTCTCTTTATTTAAGGACTGTGCAGAACAGTAGCTTTGAAATATATATCATTAGAATAAATATAGACTATTACCCAACAATTATGCATAAAAATGTCTGTGAGTGACTACACTATTATAGGTCTTCATGTAAAATCAATGGTTTACATCAAGCCTCACAGGAAGCGTGTTTTTCCACAAACATGCAAAATACTCTGATATCTGGAGGTCTAGCTGAGAAAATGCACCAGACTTACGCTCACTTAAAGTCTTTTCCCTAACAGTTTCATCCAACAGCCTAGTACCCAAAGTGGGAGACTATGTTTTCTAAACATTTTGATGCAAGCAAATAGAATATTCTGACTTGTGTAACATTTGAGCTAGAATCTGATCTTTTGCAGTTACACAATTTTTAACTGCAGTGTTCTGTGTTCCAAGAGAAATAGTTTGACTTTAAGAAATGTTTCAGGTAGTAGCAATTTTTGTCAGCTGATATATATTAGAATTCAGTCATTCTTTAGAGATGCAGATAAACTTCAGTGAGATTCTGACTGAATTTGTTATTGTAGTTTTTCCAGAAATGATCTTACGTTGGTAATTGATTCATTCAACAAACTGGGAGCCTGCTACGTGGGAAACATACAGTAATCTTAACATGCTGTCCTTATCTGATTGTATTTTTGCAATAGAATAAATTAATAAATGAACTAGTGCCTCATGTATTAGATCCTATCCCAGAGCCCACTACCAACCTCTTCCTGCAAAGACAAAAACCAAAGAGAAAAATCTGAGCCTAGAGAGCATGCCGTTCTGCATTAGAGAGCCCCAGATTCCTTCCAGCTCCACTGTGGCTAACTTTCCTGGATTACACATTCTCCCATGTCTGATAGTCTTCGTGGAGACCAGGTAGCATAGCAAAGAATAATCACACCGCCTCCAAGGTCAGACACATTTGCTTTTGAATCCTTACTTCCCACACTTACTAGATGTGGAACTTGGGCAAGTTTTTAAAATCTCTTTAAGGCTAAGTTTCTTTTGCTCTAAGTTGGAAATATGCTGCAGGGATAAAATGAGATAATGGGGGTAAAGCTCTTAGTACCGCGCCTGGAAAATGATAAGCACTCAGGAAAGTGTAGCTTCAATTTAATCTTGTCATTAACAGAGCATAGAGATGACAGATGAACTAAGATTTATTAAGTTCCTTGTGCTCCTTGGGCAAAAGGAGGTTCTAGAAACCACCCTTTTCCCATTCACCCTCCCTCTCCTCACCCCACATGAGTTTCTTCTTTATAGGTTTGAAAGCTAATTCTCGAGCCCGTGCATCATCATTTTCTCTAATCTCCTCTTTCTAATTCCGATGATTCATTTTAGGAATAGCACTGTGCATCAGGAAAATGATCAGTAGCGAAAGGTAAAAATGATAAAAATGAAAGCATTACCCAAACATTTATTAGTAGATGTTTCTAAGTGGTAGAATTAGTAATAGCTTGACTTATGCTTCTTTATTTTCCAAATTTGTACATTGACATGTTATTACTTTTCCTAGAAGAAAAACCTGTACTTAAAAAAGTGTGCATCGGGCTGGGGACTTAGCTCAGTGGTTCCAGCATCTGCCTTGCAAGTGAAAGGACCTGGGTTTGATCCCCAGTAACCAAATACATTGCCAGGAGTGGAGACTCATGCCCACTTGGAATCAGAACCACACACCACAGTGCCAGGCATGGTGGCTCATGCCTATAATCCCAGCACTTGGGAGGCAGAGGCAGGAGGACTGCTTAAGTTCAAGGCTGAGCTCAGGGCCAGCCTGAACTACAAAAATGAGACCTTGTCTCAAAAAAAAAAAAAAAGTGTAAATAGCTGGCGGAAGTTACTCATTAAGCTCAATAAAGATGTGGATGTGAGGAATTGTGTGAAATCCCTGGAGCATGTGATGGGCAAGAAAGAAAAGTTATTTTGGTACAAATCCCAGGGCTTAGTGTTAGGAAACACCGGGTTACTCTGTGCCACAGTATGATTTCACAGCTGCTGGCCATGGTCACTGGACCTTACTAGGCCTCATCTCTCATCCACAAAATAGGGTGGTAATATTCTGCAGCCATTCCTGGAATGTGAATGAGATTACACGTGAAAATTATATGGGATATAAGAGAGAGATGTGTTAGGTGAGTGAGCCAATGTTTTTAAAAGAACTAACTGAAAACGTTAGACAAAAATCCTACATTGAATAAAGTCTCTCCCACATTTGGAGGCACCAACTATACCTGAACTGTAACATGGTAAAAACTAAACTTAGTATTTTTTCTTCACCAAAACCAACTTTTCTTATATTTATTAGTATTGCTGACAAAATCCATTTTATCCTTACAGAAGCTGATAATATTGTTTTCATTTCAACTTTAGATCGTGCAGCAGTGATCTAATCATGCTCATTCCAACTGGGCTTCCCTCTGAATTACAGGTTGGATCTACCCTTTTTTTTTAGTCTCGCCTCTTGAACATATCCATCTAACCACTCACAAAACTTCCAACTTTCACTTCCACGCCAGCACTGAGAACTTTAACATCTTCACGTTGCATTCAAGAATCTCAACCATATATTAATCAGTTGCCCTTCTATCTAATACCTTATATTTTCTCCACCATCTCCGATTCTTCCCCAGCTTGGCACTTAGTTCTATAAGGATTTATTTCACCATTATTTCTACACAGAACATCTTGGAACACTGCCTTCCATGAGGGTCTGTCAGCTCTGGCACTGCTGATCTTTTGGGCTACATCCTCCCTTGCTGTAAGAGGCTGTTTTGTGTGCTTCAGGATGTTCAGAGGTGTCTGTGACCTTTCTTGTGATGCCCCCAAATGTTCCCAGACAGTAGCAAGAGGCCTGTGGGGCAGACTTGCTCCCCAGTGAATACCACTGTCCTGCTTTGGTCTGTGTTCTGGTGTCACAGTGACTTCACTTCCACTTATACCCTTGGTGTCCTCAGTGTCATCTACCAAAATAGATAAGATACCTAATAAGGCTGATGTCAGACCATGCACAGTATAGGAGTGGAAGTAGAGAGACAGCAGGAAGACAGCAGGGTGGGTACCATCAAAGAGGAAAGGGTTGATTCAAGTGGGCTGAGGGCTGAATTGGATCCTATCAGGATTCATACAGGAAATATCAAATTCTATGGTCAGAACAAGAACCAAAGATCAGCAGCTATTAAATCCAACTGAGGTAATTCAGAAAATCCAGGAAGCAGCAACAGAGGGATTTGTAGGGTTCTAAAGAATATCCCACTTCTTACCCAGATGGTAGGTAATAAGCCAGATGCATACTGGCAGGGTTTTGTAGAATAGCAACTGTAAGGATCCATGGAGCACTTTTCTGAAGATAATTTGGTCTCAAGAGATGGGCAAAACATTTCAAATGTGTATTATGGTAGGATATTGTTGGATTGAGTCAATAATTGAATAAATGAAGAGCTATTTGGAGAAAAAGTGAAATGCATGTAATAAATTTTATTTATAGCAGCACTACTCAATTTTGTTCTAGAAGGTCTCCAGGTTAAGAACTTTGCTTTTATTCCATATTCAACTATCTGTCTATCTGTCTTTGATATTTGCATAGATTAATTTGTATTCCCCATAATATAATTTTACTTACTTGAAGCAGGATTCTATATAATTTGTTCTTGTTCTTTTTCATATGTTAAACAGAAGTTGACACAGTATTCATGGGATAGAACAGTAAACAACAACTCTAACCATAATTAGTTGCAGGCAAATAATATGTATATCAAGGAACATAATTTTAGATAAAGTAAATACATGGAAATCAGTAAATTTTAAGATCTCCAAAAGTTGCTTAGGGATATTATTTTCCAATAAAATTCAAGATATTACACGTAGTTCTTAGATTTTGACAAGCTCCTGTCTTGCTCTTTTGCAAAGATTAAAATAAAAATAGATAAAATTATTTTTGTCCAAATGTCACAAATCCATATGGATAAAAATTAAGGTCATCATATTCTTTGACTAATAAAAAAATAAAAGAAATATATAAAATGGAAGGTTGTATTCATTTTTCTTATTTTAAAAATTGAATTGGCTGCAGCCAAAATAAATATCAATTTATAAGATCTATTTAGTTCTTAATTTTGAAGTGCAAAATACTTGTATTTCTTTGTTCAGATTTTAGAGCACAATTGATTTTATGGGTTCCATTGTCCTCGGAGTATCTCTGAACTCTAACTTTCTAAAGATAAAGAGTTATGGAGCAGATGATATGAAATGCTGTGTAATTAAGAATAATTAACGATTATGAAATCCATTAATTAATAAACCCATTTGAGTTGCAATTACTTAGAACAGTGAATTACAAAGTGACTTTATGTAAATGGATTGATGGGAGAAAAAAGAAAGTCTTTATGCTTTTGGGAGAATGGGCGATATATGTGAGAAATTGGTAGAAGTTAAGGTCTGTTGAAAGTATCAAACCTGGGTGGACCATAGATTTTTTTTTTTTTCACGTATCTCCTGGAGAAGACAAGATTTCATTTTTCTTCATTAGGCTTTCTATCTGCAAATGGTTCAGTGTCGACAACTATTTCAGTAGGTCCCTGGATTGATAAGGTAAAATATCACAAGAAGCGACTCTTGAATCTATCTTATGATCTGATTCCTTGCTAGCTAAAAATCTGTCCCTGCACAAACAAGGTGGTGGTTCTATATTAGGGGAGGGGTAGAGGGGGGAAAGGGGAGAGGGGGAGGGGGAGGAGTTGTCTGAATCAGCCAAGGTGTTCCCGGCTGGTACTGCTAAGCCACATCAGCGCTTAGTATGCTGTTCCCCGTGACGCAGTTCACATTTCCATCGCACTCACACAGACCCTCGCACGGTCAGTCTGAAAGGGAATTCAGGGAGAGAGAGGCAGGGCGCATCTCCCGGATGTGGATCTGGAGGGAACACAAACCTCTGGATGTGCCCGCAGTGTCATCATTACCGTGTCTCTTTGCTTCTTCTCTAAAATAAGGAGTAGAAGAGGGAATGAGAAGGAAGCTAAACATCTCAAAAACAGGAAGCCAAAAATGAACTCCAAGCTGACTCTACAGAGAGTCAGCCTGTACACAGCTCTTTATCTCAATACCAAAAGGTTCTTCAGAGTTTTTCTGATAAAAGTGTCCTTATTTCCCGGAACCTAAGTACAAGGCCTATGGGGGATTTAGCTCAAGTGGTAAGGCGCCTATCTTAGAAGCACAACGATTGAAGTTCGAACCCCAATACCTCCAGAAAGGGGGAAAAAAGGCTATGTCTCACATCTTGGCTTCCAAACAGCTCAATTTTAGATCTCTTCTCAGTCCGAAGAGAAAGAAGATGTGTTATCTCTCTGTGATATTCAGAACGCTAGAAATCGGGGAGGGTGGCGGTTGCGTGGCCTAAAACGTCTTTGAGTCCCTTCAAAGAATTAAAGCTAGAATCTTTAATAAAGGAGTAACCTGAGAAAACGACCTTACAGACACTGGATAAAGATGAACAGTTAATACTGCATTTGAGAAGTTTATTTATTTTTTCTTAACCATAACCACAGTCAGGAACTGAAGGTAGAATGCTTACTCGGTATGCTTGAGGCACTGGGTTCAACCTCCAGTCCTGAATAAACAAAGCCAAAAGTGCACCTAACTCTTAAGTAGAATTAGGTTCATTAATACCCTGTAAACGCTACATATCTAAAACCAAGGTAAAATCATGATCATAATATGACAAGATGGGAAAATACATCTTAGGCAATAAAATAGTCACATACTTCTGCACTTGGAAACATATTTCACTTGTTAAATTTTAATTCAATTTTACTGGTGTATGTTTGATAAACTAAATTTTAAGCATGTTCTTTTAGTAAAATGTCAATTTGCACACATACTCAATTTGCTTCCAGTTTTTTTCCCCGTATGTTTATTGACTTTTATTTAGGACTCTGAAGTATTTAAATGTTATTTCCTTCCTCCTGAGGTAGAGTGATTTAAACCAAGGCATGCACCTAAACCCCTAGTTGTACATAAATGTACACAACATTTATTAAAATAAAAAAAGTCATAAAAATAACAATGTAGCATTGTCTCAGTCTTTTAATCTGCACCCTGCAAGTTATCTTCTGTTTTGGAATAAAGATTCAATACAGAGTATAATATATATATATATATATATATATATATATATATATATATATATACACATACATATATATGGTTACAGATTCCACCGTCTGATTTTATAGTTAATGGACAGCATCCATTATGCTAAGCTGCTTATTTACTTTAATTATTCTCCTTACAGTTAACAGCTCTAAAGAGGTGAAATTTATATGTACTAGTTTATATTCAACTGTATAATTTAAATATAATTTCACACATAAATTCACCTGTGAAACTATCAGCACCTCAAGATCACGAGCTTATCTATTACTGTCAAGACTCTTTGCCCCTCTTTGCAATTCCTGTCTTCTGACTCACTGTGCATTAGTTTGACTTTCTTAGAATTTTACATAAGTGATATGTTATTTGTCTATCCTTCATTCAGCAGATGATAAGCTTTTTCCTTGCTATAAAATATGTCAATGGTTTATTCTTTTGCAATGTTGAGTAGTATTCCATTATTAGGATATATTGATTTATCTAGTTAGCTGTGGTTGGAAGACTGCCTAAAAATTTCAGTAATTGAGCTATGCAGTATTGAGCTTTATGGATGTACAATTGTTATTACATTTTACCTACTAGTTTTTCTAAACTGAGTTAGCAGTTCGTCATGATGTGACTGTACAAAGAGTATTTCTCTCGTACAAAATGTCCTCCTCGCAGGATTGGTGAGCTGTTCATTTTCTCCCACGCTTCAGTTGTGGGTCCGTATATTAAAGCAGTCGGCCATCTGGGTCAATCAACAAATGTTTGAATGACCTGATAGTCCAATTAAGAAAACTGGCTGATCTAAGATCCTTGAGAATAAATATAGCTTTCCACTCGGTTCTGTTCATTTTTTTTCTTACTTTATCTTTTGTTTCCATTTGCTCGAAGAAATCACATGAAATTTAGGTAGCTTTTACTTTGTAAGTAAAATTATTTGAAGCCTTATGTCTATGACTAAGAGAAAAAATATAGTTGGGGGAAACATTTTATTCTCCAATTTTAAAGAGGTATTTTATAAACTACATAAATTCTTTTTTTGATATTGAGAAAACTTGCTGACATTCTTTTAGTTGAAAGGTATAGGGCTATAACAGGACAGAGTTCTAATTTATTTGGCTGGAACTACAGGAAAATCTCATATTTCTGAGATATGCCATTGGAAATGCCCAGTCATGTGCCCTTTTTTGGGGTTACAAACTCACTCTGGGGGGTACCACATCAGAAAGGATTGCAGGATAGATATGATTATTATAATTCACAAGGTTAATTCTGACTTTGAATTTTCCTGCATAAGCTAATTCTTTCTGCACCTTGAAATCAGTAAGCAGGAAAATAGGTGCACAAGGATTTCCCAAATTTAACATTAGCTGTCTTTAGAACCTAAAGAGGAGGCATTACATAGCACTGCAGTCTTCTTCTAGTTGTTTTGAAATTTGGCCCTGAAATTATTTTTAAAATATTTAAGAGACAACACCACAGGGGTACTTTTACTGAATAATGAGGGAGAAAGGCACACACTGATTATTTATTTTGGGGCTTGACTCAGTCATTCTGAATAGGCCATTTATTTTTATTGACATCACTGATGAGTTAGGCTAAAGGAGGACATGACAAAGCCAGGGTTACAGAAAACTTTAAAGAAAGGAGGACCACTGCAAATGGGAGTGGGAGAGAAAAACAGAAGAGCGGAGGACTGTTTGGAGATGAAAGAAGACTGGCAGGAGAGGCAGCGCTTAATTTTCCTTTTTATTTGCAGAGACGTTGTGAATGACATGAAATGATCAGATATTCTTGAATGACTTGAAATCTGTTTTTGGTCTGACAAATCTCGCAAACGCTGATTCCAGGGTTTTCTCTGATGGCACTATCAACAAATCGCTCAAGCGGCTTCTTTAATTCAGTTCCCCATCGTACACGCACAGGAAAGGGAGTTTCTTCGTGTCCTCGGTAATTTCCAGGTTGTGAGCCTGCTTGTCTTCAGTTACCTCCAGTTTTGTGCTTTAGAAAAGTCACACAGCATTCAAGAAGGAAGACTCGAACACGTATAGACTTCTGTCTATAGGACCAGGAAGTGTGCCCCACCAATACGGCCACATGCTACACAAGGCCAATACTTCTTTTTCTACGCCGCTGGTACAGATGTACTTTATGGAGTAGAACAGCAAACACCGAATCACTCTGGTAAAGATACACAACACACGTAATTATAGCTGGTTGCAGAAAAAACAATTATGCAGTTGTGTGATGAAAACCAGTTTTTAACAGGAAGGGGTGATTCTATCAAAAAAAAGCATCTGGAAAGCTAAGTGTTATGCTCTGGGAAAGAAGCTGTTCTATAAAACTTCCAAATGCAAATGTATCAAGGAGAGGTGCATACTTTGTTTTTTTTATTATTATTATTATTATAGCACATTGTACGCTGGATGGAATATGCAGTAGGCTGGTGTGCCAGGTGCCGATAATTACTGCTATTTTCTGTTGACTTTTCTATCTTAAGTGACCATTTTCTTTATTATCAATTCATCTAATGTTGTAGCAAGAATACCCTTTATTGTCACTTAATGCTTACCAGGTAGTCCTTGATTATGATTAAACAGATACCTTGGATTGCTGGCAGTTCTTATTTGGACTCAGCTATGATTATCATAAATGTTACTGCGTATTCTACATGTGAAGCTATAGAAAATAACCCTTAATATAGGGGAAAAAGCTTATGGGCCTTTGGTTGTAACGCAGCTTATTTCTATGTACACCACAGAGGACATCAATGAAATGCATATATTTCCAATGAAGGCATTTATCTCAAATACCAACAGTCTTCTCTCTTCTCTTATACACACTTAACCCCACTGAAGGCAAGAGAACTTATTTCCTTACTGTCACATATGGCTGTTCTGGGCCTTTAACTAAGTCTATCACCATGAATGAGCAGAAGCAGCAAACGTAGCCACATTTAGCTTTTTATAAGTGTTTCCATTTAGCACATTTTAAAACTGCATTTAAAGAATGTGGGGGTTATGGCGTGAAGTGACAAAACCCAGGCATGTGAACAGGAGGTGACTATCTTTAGCCAGGCCTACTAAGCCAACACGGTGAAGTATATGGTCTAAAGTAATGAGCTTGGATTGTCTCTGAGTTTGCAGGAGCGTGACGGCTCTTTTTTTTAAAAGTCTTAGTATTAAACACATCAAATCTATATACCCTAGTGGCGAGCACACAAATCTGCAAAACGGGGACAAGTTTTCATCTAATCCTTTCAGTTGCTCCTGGCTGCTGCTGTCTTCCCTTCTCCAGCCAAACACTGGGCTCCATACACTGCAAGATGAAAGGAGCAAGCAAGGCGGACCACCTCCAGGACGGTTTCCAGGCTTGGTTTAAAGGGACACGTAACTTTTCTGAATTTAGTTCTTTACGCTATTAAACTCTGAACCTGATTCAATGATTTGGGACTAGAAAAGAATTGATCAGGTTAGAAACTTTAAAAATCCATTTTATTTTCATATGATGGTCCGTGTAAACAAATGAGAAACACGCCTACATGGCACATATGGGTGTGCACGCATGTATGCACTCTCATTCAATGGAGAAACTGTAATGCACATAAAAAGGGCTCTCTATTCACTTTTCACTTGGCTACTACTGCCCTAAGACCTTTGGGATACAACAACTACAAGCTGTCTTGATCTCTTCATTTCACAACCAGTTGTAGAGCTTGAGAGTAAACATATATGTTGGTGTAATATTTTGCATTGTCATTAATAATTTATTCTTTGTGCTACATTCTAAATTTTTAGGTAAACTTATTTCTCTCAATAATGTTAATGATGCAATATAACTCAATATAAATTCTGAGGTTATATCTGAGTTTTTATAGGTACAAGTACTCTTAAATCTTTTTGCAAGTTATCTGAATTTTTAAAGGTAGTATTTTCTTTTAGAGGGCTAATTCCCTTGACTGAACAGGACAAAAGCATAAATATTTGTTGCTGATCTCAAGCACTTATTTGATTTAGGGCATACTTGTGATTATTCTGGTCATTTAACATTAATAATTATTCTCCTTAATAAGTAGGTCCACTCATTCTTTCTAGACATAATGTGAAGATTAGTCTGATTAAATACTTTGAATTTTTATTTATTTAAATATTCTAACCTAAGCTGAATGCCTTTAAAAGTTCTAAAACCATTGTCAGTATTATTTTGTAAAGTCTGCTTCAAAAATTAGTCTATCACTGTGAAAGAAATGCTGTTTAATACAGAGATGATAAAAGGGTGCAAGGAGTATTCTGGAAGAGAAAAATGTCAAGTGAATCAATATGATTAATTAAATTAAGTGTAGATTCATAAAACTCATATTCTCAAAGTTACACAATGCATTCACAGTGACATTTAAAATACGTTTTAAAAATCTCTAAATAAAACCTCGTGTACATGAAGATATTTTTCATCTTTAAAAAATAAAAAGTTAACTACAAAATAGAATCATATAACTTCACTGCTAACTACTATACACCTCAATAGTTTTTGACAGGACAACTGAACACATTTTAGTGTGTGCATGTTTCAAGGAAGTCATGTCTATTTTTGCTACAGTCTGAGATGTGTATGCTTAGGTTTATAGACAAGTTTGACTACAATATAACATAAATAACTTCCTTTTAACTTCATGTGACGGTCATTTTAGGGTTAATCCATTAAATTTATAATTCTGTGCTGCTCTTCTGCTGAGTCACTAAATTGTTAAAACTTAGCAAATCAAATATTTATAAGACCAAATGTTAATTTTTACAAGTTGTGAAATATGATGTAAAGGAAAAGAACTGATTCTTAGATTTCTGAAATATAGCATTTCTTAAAAGCATGGTAACACAAACACAAAAATGATTATTTTAAACTTCCCGTGGAATTAGCATGTATGCATGGCACAAATGACAACAGGATCTATAACGAGGCACAACACCTGCAAAAGGCTTGGAGAACATGCTTGGATTCATACAACATGTTACTAGTATGATTTGCATGCAAGTCAATTTAACACAAGAAAATCAAGTCATTAAAATATTAATTCTGCGCTGTTTAGGATGACTCTCCCTCCACAGTCTACTCTTGTTAGTGTTTCCACTCCACTCTATGTATTTCATGTTGATATAATCCCTGCTTTATGGGAATCATATGCTACTGTTTTCACAAAAATTCAATGATAACTCAAGCTATTTTAATGAATGACAATTTCTAATGATTAGAAATGATAATGGTTCCAAGATAAAGATTTTATATCACAGACAAAATGGAAGAAAATCGAGAGAAGAGTTTCTTTAGTAGCCTACAGCTGATCATGAAAAACAAGGAGAGAAATGTCATTAGTAAAACAAACCTTAAGAAAGTTTCAAGGCTCTTAAATAGGGGACAGATTCTTAGCTGTAAATAGCTCAATTTTATTTCTGGAAGCTAAAATATGGATCCCTACCGCCTCCCAACTCCAATCTTGCTTCCATTTTCCCAACTTCAGGCTCATCAAAATAAACAAGCTCTTGTCAGGGATGAAAATCCACTAAGGTTGAGGGGGCTGTTGCCACCTCCCTCTCTTTTCACAGGACTCTGCCCACAGTGCGGGGAAGGGAAGAAAGAAAGGGCTGCCACTGTGCGTGTGGAAGCTCAGGGCGGAGGGCATCGCTTTAGGCTCTGGGCTGTGCCTCTTTCTCACTCGCATCTCCAGAGAAAAGAGATGCTCTTCATTCACAAAACAAAACAAGAAAATCTCTATAATTATTTTTGGCTCAGCTCCATTGAAATGCATTCTCCTGGAAGCGTCTCTGTTTTAGATTAAAACAATGCTCAGAATATTCATTCTCTGCTCCCCTTTCTATTTCCTCACTCAGTACCCCGTGTGCCACCCCCACCCCCACCTCCACCCTCCCCATTCCCCTCTTCTTTTCTTTATGTCTCAGTCTTGGTTGCTTCTGCTCTGGGCTCTGTCTTTGAAGATATTTTTTCTTTATCATGCCTAAGTTGGGCCTCTGAGTGCCTACTCGAGGTCTCCATGTTTAGGGACATGGTTCACTTTGTGTCCTTCTTCCCCAAAGGGAGATTTCCCTTATGCCATATCACTGACCATACTGTAGGGTTTGTTAATTTACTGACAGGATGCTGCCCTCCAACAAAGAGATCATTTCTCATCTATGTTCAGTAAAATCAGAAATAGGATCTTCTTTCTTTTTCCTCTAGCCTTTTCTTCAATATCCAGTCTTCAATAGAGGGATACAATCTTCTGTCCATAGTAGGTGTCAGTTATTAAATCCCAGCAGAAGGGCACTGAAAGTTATTTCTAACATCTAAATTCCATGATGTAGTCACTAACAAAATTTAGCATATGACACAAGACTGTAACTACTATGTGATTCTTACATATGCTTTATTCCCCCATCACTTACTTTACCTTGTCTTTCCTCACCCAAGGTAAAAACTTTCCCCATTTTCTATTTTGTTAACAGAAAATAGTTTCAGCAAATAGAATTCTTTTTCCAAGTAAAGTTTGTGTATATATTTTAACACAAGTTCTCTGTGTCTTAAATCATAACATCTCCTCCCTGGTTCATAGTTTTCACTTTGGATGCTAATACGGAGCAAGAGCTTTATTTACAATGACTTACATTTTATGCAATTCCAGTTTCTTACACATTGCAATTCTTGATGACCTTAGGAAAAGTTGCTGGCAAATCTTTCACAAAAAGAGGTGGGTGGGTCTGATACCAACTCCATTAGCATTCATGTATTTTTCTGTTTCTCACCTTCTAATTGAAATAATTTGTGTTCACTTCAAATTCTTGATTGTTAGCAAGGGGCTCCAACATTAGTATCCACCATACCCAAAGTGTCCATCCTATTTAGGGGTCCCTTCCTACTTCCTAGAACAGTGACTGGTGTATGTGGGTACACTATTCACTTATCAGTAACTCCATCCCTCATGCTCACTTCTGACAAAAAAATAATTCTGACAGTTGCATAGATGTGAAGTGAAGTCTCTGGGATTTCTGCACTCATCACTGAACCAATTTTATAACTATATATTTAAAGAGTTTTGAAATCTCTTTCTAAAAGTCTGGAAATACCCCGATTAGACCCATTTGCTTTACCAAATAAAGAGAGGGAAAGGAAAAAACAAGACAAATCATACACACACTACTGTTAATTACACCACAAACATTTAATAAATATTCTTTCTTCCTATCCTCTGTCCTTTTCAAAAGGAAAGGTGGTAATTTGTATGTGCACTGCCTCTTTCTCCCTTCTGTTTTATCTCTTTCCTTTCACTTCAGTAGAAAAGAGGTGGACATGTTTGAGAAGAGAGAAGGTTTATCTAATACATTTTCGCATATATAGAAACAGATTAAGCAGCTTCTACTTTGTCTTCCAACCTTTGTTACATCACCAACCTGGAAACTGCCTTTTAATTACAAAATATTGTAATGGGAATACAGTAGGAATACATAACCCTTGCTTCTCAGCCAAATGAGAAGAAGTTTAATAGAAATGTATGGCTGCAGGAAAGGTTATGTTTGGGATCCATATGCGTGTTCAGTTCACACATTCAGGCAGTGCAATAAAGCAGGGAAAAACAGCTGATACACAAAGAGACCGTCTAGACAGTGCCCCATCAGTCTGGCTAAATTTGGTGCTGGCATTCCCAATGGGATTGTAATATAATTGTTCTGGTGTCTGCGTTCATTCCCCCTGTCAAACACCATTCCAGATATACATCCTTCTCCACCCTTCTTCTACAAATACGAAGCCCAAACTGTGCCATGCTGGAGAAGGCATTAGATGGCAAAACTGTGTTGTTTAATTCCTTTTTAAATCCCCCTGCTACTTCTTAATTCCAAATAGAATTAATTTCAAGCAATTTTCAATAATTTAAACTAAGGCCATGGAAAAATTTAAATGCAAATATAAACCGCATGAAAATGGGCACCTTCGATGAAAGCAAACAGGCCTTTTTATTCTTCATATTTATTAACTTCTGTTAGAAAATTTAACAGAAATCAGAGATGTGAAATTGTGGTGATGGAGACCGCTCATAAATTGTAATGAAGAAAAGGCTAATGAAAACAATATTAAGCAAAAGCATTGAAAAAATGTAAATTGTGGATTTTTTCACTTTTGAGTTTAAGCCATTATTTTCTCTCTTAACATCTCTTGAATGCTAAATTTCTATTAATTTATGTACGAATGATTTTAATTTTGGCTTTGAAAAGGAGAAACTAGCAATATTTATCCATCCATTTTTAATAACTGGCAATTAATATTTTTGAAATATTCTGGTCTAACACATCAAGGAAATGAAAATCATTACTTACAGAATGAAATAAACCAAAAAAGCATCTTTAAAATGAATTATACACAGATTATTGAAAAAAATGCTCACAATCTAAAAATTTGCACAACAATAAAATTAAAGCTCTCATGTTTTTTAAACAGAAATGCAAATTTAAGGATTGCCATAAACTATGATGATTATATACAATTATTTTATTTTCTATGTCAACATGTCACCTGTGGGCATTATTTAGATATTGGATTGAACAAATAACCTATTTTTCAACCTCTTTATAAGGCCAGTAAAAATTATCTTGAGAAGAGGATGGACTTTGTTTTGTTTTATCTAGTGTGAGTCTATCTCTATATTTCCTACGGGGAGGTATAATAGTCCTTTCTCTGACGCTATAAATAGAAATTTGTCTCCCATCTCCCAGCAGTTTTCAGATCCAACGTTAGAATCCCAAGTGAGTGAAAAAAAGTCTTCCAGCCCCATCAGGGACCAGTCAAGTTAGAGAAAAATGAAAGAATATACTGCAGGCACTAGACCCTGCCTGTGTCCAGCTTCAGAAAGCAGAGAGACAGACACGTCAAGTCAGGACATCAGCAAAGAATGTTGCAGGACCCAAAGCCTCAACTCACAGAACGACAGAGCACCCCCCACACGAAGTCACCACCAGGTCACCATGCAGTACCCTGGCATAGTTCATAGATGTCATACCATTCTTATGTGCAGAACAAAGATGTTTGAATGTTTAAAACACATAACTTGTAATTTGATATTTTCCCCTTTATTGTACAAAATGACTTTTCTGAATATGCGCATGGGTACTAGAAACAGTCCTTAGAAAAGATAACACAACAGTACTGTAGCAGAACATCTACCCAAAAGCTGGATGCTTTGCTGGTGATTGTTTTCCATCCACTTTATTCAGTTTTGGAGCAGGAACTGGTAGAGAAGTGAAAGCAATCCGGTAGGCCTCAGTGAGAAGAAAGAGGCACCAGAACCTGAGCTTTCGAGTTGGTTTCCAAACTATTGCATAACATCCTATGAGACCTCTTCAGTCTTAACTGGATTAAAATGAATATATTTGGGTTGAGACTCTTTTTCACTTAACTGATGTGCATGTGAATTGATAAGGTTCGAGAAAGAGGGTGAGAGAAAATGTGTGTGACGCTGGGAGTAGGTGTGGGACAGGCTAAGTGTACTGGGTGTGAGGGGGTGTGCAGGCCAGGCTAGGATGCCTAGAGCCAAGGAGAGGATGAAAAGGAGCATTTGGGGACATTTTGTTGAGAGCTACAGGCTCAGCATAGTTGGGCGATGGAGGAGGTAAGGGGCATAAAGGGAGAGTAGCAAAGGGGGTGTGGCGTGTGTGTGTGTGTGTGTGTGTGTGTGTGTGTGTGTGTGTGTGTGTGTGTGTTGGCTCTGAGATTTCAGTTATGGCTGAGCCTTGGCTTTTGTTTTGTCGCTTCTCTGGCATAAACAGGCTGGAGTTTCAGGTTCAGGGTGGAGGGCAGGCAAAGGATTGTCATTCGAGTTTCTCTTTCTGGCCCTGGCCTGTGGTTGCTGCTGGGAAGAAGGAGTGGGGGGGAGAAGATGGGGGTCTGTCTGCAGCTGCCCCTCTCACGCTTGAATAAAAGAACTTTTTTTCAGGGGTAGGGAAGCTGTGAATACCTTTCCCAATAAGAGATGAGGCATATTGAAAACTATATTAAATTACCCTGATTAACAATTTAGCCACGAACAGGGGAGCTTTGGGAGATCTCTATAGGCAGGACTGGGGGCTATTCATGCCAGCAGCTAAGAGGTCGAAAGGTTTCTGAAGTTCACAGGCTCAAAGCCTTTGTTATGCTAACAGACAATCTCAAATCAGCTGCCTAGTGGAGTGTGAAATATAAATGATTCCTTGAGAACTTCCAATAAGTTGTCATTCTTGCTCTCCAAATACCAGGACAGGCTGCTAATTTCTAGCAGGCCCTTTTGCAACATTGCTAGCCCTAAATGAATGCCTTTGTAGTTCAAATAATCTTTTCAAGGGAGCTGTCCTATCATCATAGCCCAAATGCATCTTGGTTTTGACTATTAAATGAAAATCAGGGCTCAGTCGTGCTTGACTTTTCCAAGCACCCGATGTTTGGGAAGGGTGGCCACAGCTCTCATGCACAAGTTAGCACCCACTGCAGGAGGGCCAGGCATTAATAACAGCCCACAGCCCCAAGCTACCCAAATCTCACCCTCACTCTCCGCCAGGAACAAAGCTCTGTGAGAGATTTACGGGGCTTCCCTCAGGCTGGACTACCTTCCTTTTCAACTACACCAACATTTCTCTGATTTATGGACACTCTGTCCAGCTGACCTGCTAGCATCTGACTGGTCACTTCGAAGCATCAACTTTGGGGTGAATCTATTCATTCTCCAGGGCACACCAGGCCAAGAGAAGGACAAGGCGTGTGTCCAGGCCGCACCTCCGCTCTCAGAGGCCTGTGGATGTTATTTTATCATTTTCCCATCAGAAGGATACATACATGGCTGATGGTCTTGGGCGTGACCTTTGAGTATGTCCAGATGGACAGAAAAAGTCCTGGCTCTCTGAGTCTGAATTAGAAAGCTTTGAAAGTAAGCAAAGCCACCTCGTATTCCAAATTCCAAACAAGCTGGGACAGTAGGAACGCAGATCTATCAAGGAAAGTGTGCCCAGATTAAACATTCTAGCAGGAAGAGACAAGGCCAATTTACACAAATAAAGAAAACACACAAAAGAGAGGACGGTGCCCAAATGAAATGAGAAGCCCATCTGCTCACTCGTCACAAAGGAACAGCAGCAATAACTTGAGACTTCCAATTTTCGACATTTCTGACTCCACATTCTCAGCCTTTAGGCCGCAGCACAGAAAGGTTCATAATATCAGAGAGCTCTTGTTTTTTCCACCAAGAACAGATTTGATTTTTTAAGACAAGGAATGGGGGAAAAATTAAGTGGACTAAATTCCTTAATGTATTATTGGGGTAAATTTACAAGTACAAAAATATAAGCAGTGTTTTAAAATACAACCTTTGATAACTTTACAGAGCTGAAGGACAGAGGACCTTAATTTCCCTTAGTCTTCCTTCTGTTCTTTAACCACAATTTTTTAAATGCTGCATCAAACTTATTTTGAGAGTGTTCATTTTGAGTGATAAACAAAATGGTTAGGTAAACATTTTGTCACTCTGAGGTAGACTGACATATATTAAAACATAAATTAGGTATCAATAAGAATGGTTCTATAACTTTCATAAGTTCTGAAATCACCTAGCTTACACATTTAAATCTTGTTTCTTAAAAAAAAAAATTCAGGCTATATCCTAAAGAACTCTGGGCTTCAACTCTGAGAATTTGGTCACTAGGGTAGAAGAGTTTTCAAGAACCAGTCCATTATTTGTCTTTCAAATCCTTGTTTTCTTCAGTGAAACAATATGCAAAAAATATTGCCTAAGAAAATTAGGTGGGGTTACTGATGTCAAAGGAATAAAAATTTATAGTTTCTTCTGCCAAATATCAGAATAAGACAATAATTTGTTATTGATCAGCTCACACACTTCTTCCCTTGTTCTCTTTATTTCAGAGACAGAATGATTGGCCTGGACAAAGTCTGATTATACAAAAAGAAGGCCACAATGATAGCTAAAAGTTTCCTGGATCTGAGACAGCATGCTTACATTTAATTTTTTATTCTCTTTCCATTTAAAAAATGTTATTAGTATGAAACAGTAGAAGGTCTACATGCTATGGACTTATGCTGAACATTCAAAAGGAAAAATACTTTCCCTGGGCTTTCCAAATACTTATTTTGCCACTTCGAAGTGTCCTCTCTCTTTCGCCTTTAACACATCAAAACAGGGAAGAAAGCGCTTTTGTGTTATAACTACAGAGAAAACATTGGAGAATGTGTCAATGCAGTGAATACCAGCACTAGTTTGGGGGTTGGTTTGTTTTTCCCCCTGCCGTGGTATTTCTTTTCCCTTTGCTTCTGCAGTCTTTAAACTCTGGCCACTTTGAGGAAAGCAATGGTTGAAATGAAAAATTAGGACAAGCTGCATTAAATCTATGTGTTTCTAGAATATAAGCATGATGAAAGCAGTGCTGGCCCTGACAGAGCATTGCTACACTCTGCATACAGAAAAATAAAATTAAAAAAAGAAATAAAAGCTGATCTAGTTCACTTTGCCTCTAAGTACCAATGATCTAAAAAGAAACGGAATTCCTGTTTTAAAAAAAGCAAAGTTTCCAGGTTGCCATCTCTTCAGAGCGTGTGTGTGTGTGTGTGTGTGTGTGTGCGCGCACGCGCGTGTGCACGTGTGCATGTATGTGTTTAAAGAAAAAAGACAGAATGGGGAGGAGGGAGGGCAGATAACTTTACTGACATATTAATTCTTTAGATAGCGGCAAATGAATGGTCCAAATAGACATTTGTTTCCCTTAATAGGTTTTGTACAGGTCTCTCACAAGCTGTGGCATATGCTTCATTTATATGTATATTTATTTAGAAGGATAGGGAATAATAGGTGCAGTTTGTCTGTAGTCGCAGTTATTATTTAAAGTCCAAAGAGGTTACAACTTTTTTCTACCTCAAACATAAATACAAAGGTCTCTTCAGTATGCCTCTGGCTTTGCATTGAGGGCCAATTAAAAAATAAAGATAATATTCTAATTATTGAGCCTTAGGAGGAGAAAGAATGGGGCTAAAAGGCAAAATGACTCCAAGATGGCTGCCACTTCCTCCCTCCCCCTCCTTGCTGCTTGTTTGCCACGTAAAAATTAATGCAATATTTTGTTTAGAAATCACATTGCAGGTCATTTGCAAATAG
Organism: Petromus typicus; assembly: GCA_004026965.1. Classification (NCBI taxonomy): domain Eukaryota; kingdom Metazoa; phylum Chordata; class Mammalia; order Rodentia; family Petromuridae; genus Petromus; species Petromus typicus. The sequence continues at coordinate 27,117 of PVIR01011371.1, forward strand.
GGCCGCCTCTGAGGCACAAATATCTGCCCAGGACACCCTCCTGATGCCACAGAGGGTTGGAGACCGATGAAAATGCAAACATTCAAATGCATTGGGATTTGTACACAGTGAGTAGACACACACATACACACTTGCATGTGTGAACACACCCACCGCTGCAAATGCAATGAAAGGCCCAACTCCCTTCTGATTCTTTGGACAGAAGGGCACAGGAGGGCTCCAGGCCACCACCTTCCTCCCCAAAGTTTGGAAAATGCACTGTTCATAGTTTGGATTCAAATTTTAAAAAAAGATATATCTTACTGATGACTCTCATTAGGCGGACTTCTGAAGTCTAGGGAGACAAGATTTCCATAAATTATCTCTCTAACTCATCTCATGCTGGTACCAAATGCAAAGCTCAAATTGCTTTTCTAAAAATTTTCTTGTATTTTTTATAAAGAAAGAATATGAAGCTAATCAGCTTCTTGACAAACATGTTAAAGGATTAAGATCACAATTAATTACTACTATTAATTATAATAAATGTCTATTTTTAATGACAAAATTCCACCCATAAAGCTAAATTCAAAATACTGTAGAGAATGAATAAAAGTATATTTGGGGCTTTCTAACAGATTTATAGCAGCTGGCTATGTAGACTTGAGTGCACTAGGCATAGAACAAAGCAAATGGTTTAGTTCCTATAGGAAATATATTAAAAAGAAAAAAAAGAGGAAAAAACCCACAACCCTTTATCTAAAAGCCATCAGGGACAAGCACTCAATACAAGTTAACAAGCAGGAACTGATAAGATAACATTTATATGAGGTCAGAAGTCAAATGCCGGTCAAAGGCTTTTAACCTCTTGGGTCATAAACAGGAATAGTTAAAAGTGAGAGGTGGTTATTTATTAAATTTTAAGGGTACCTGATCATTTCTAGAGGATCTCTAAAGATGAAACTAATTGGGATTTATAGAAAAAAGACTTTGTAGCTGCTGAAAGAAAATTAACCTACAAACCCACAATTCTTCAGTTGGTAGGGAGAAAAAGAAACAAACAAAAACCCTCTTTTTGGGGAGAAAATACATCTAGCAATTTAAATGAATTTAATAACAAAAACCTCAAAAGCACTCATTTAGGGCTATTGCAAACACTGGCTAACATACAGGAAATGATGTTTTTATAAATTCTACTTTAAACATCTACAACAAAATAAGCATTCCATAATTTATCTCCAGTTTTTGTTTTCTCTTCTACCCTTCTCAGACCTCCTGAATTTAGACAGAATACAACTGCAATATCAAAATACTTTTTGCCCTCAGAATTCCACCATTTTTAAATTTATAGTTATGTATATATTCTAATAGCAATTATTTTAAGACACTGAAAACATCGACACTGCTTAATTAAATTTTTTATCTTAATCTATGCAGAGAACTAGATGTCTTATTTGCTGCAGGAATATTTTTTTCTTTGTTTTGATTTTCTTTCTTTCTTTCTTTTTTTCGGTGTGCATTCCAGACTCCCAAGCAGCTCCTGCTCCCTGAGTCTATGCTGGATTATATTTTCAAAGCACACCCACCCACCTCCCCTTTTTTTTTTCTTTTGTAATAAAAGAAAGCAGATCTAGATATTTTTTTTCTAGAGAGAGATAGAGGGATTGTTGTTAGGCCTGCTAAGGCCCACTGTTTCTTTAAACAGAGTCCACAATACACTAGGCGAACATTGTGGATTTAAAATGCTTTTAAATATTTATCACTAGTATTTTATCATCATATTCAAATGACACCTGGAGCGCACTCACCTTTATTGACAATCTCTGTTCTGAAGGTCCATTTGCTTCCTTAAAGCCCCCCAAGCAGAACAAGGACTACCCGTTTTCATTCAGTTAATGTTTAGTAAAAAACCAAGCAACCTTAATCAGCATGCTGATTGCATCGTCAACTAACAAATAATTTACTACTCTGAGCATTGCATTCCATTAAAAGCTCATTAAATTTTCTGTTCTCCAATGGGAGGTTTAGCTTTTGAACTGCATGCTTTTGCTTCGAATGATCATTTATTCAATTTTTGCAAAATGTTATGGTTTTCCTTTTTTTTTTTTTTTTCCTAAAGTATAGGTGGGCAATTCAATACCTATAGATTGCAAACATATGGAAACACAGCCCAGGATTTGAGAATGCTCAATTTGATTTACACACTCTGTTTCATAATCATTCAGCACAATCTCTTGTACTTTTAGGACATAATGAAATAACTGTGTTTTTCTGTAACTACAGAGATACAAACCTAGCCTCAGAAATTTTAATACATGATATAAAATATCAAATCCTTTAAGAAAAGCTTGAGTGTTTTTTTTTTTTTTACATATTATAGCTAATATTGCTGTATGATTATTTTTAACCCTGGTACATAGTTGCTTTCTATGGATTCAAAAAGGGACATCATACCTCAAAGCCCTTACCCTATTGGATGCCAAACTGAAAACCTGAGGGGGGGGGGGAGTAATAACCCAAAGAAATCCCCATTTTCTGGGGTCTGCACAGTTTGTACAAACACCTAATCCCCTGAATTATTTTCTTGCCTATACTTGTCCAGGAAAGAGTATATTTATAATTTTTAATTTAGGGAAATGTAGGAAAATATCAGGCCCCAAATTAACATGCATCTTTGAGCTGCTAATTGTGCTCATTGCAAATTTGGGTCATTTTGCATGAGTGAGTCTAATGTGGGGCTGAAATTGCCACGCAGCTCAGTGGATCCCTGATTCCCCGCGCTAATCCTGAACTCAGTGATTGTGTCAGGTGCAGTTCTGTATGCTCTAGCAGCTGGCTCATCCTCATCAATGCAAATCAGGCAACTCCTACAATCAGAGCCTCGTGAGTGAGGCCGGCTGCCGAGGGCGGGCAGTAGCACTACCACGCTCTCACTTCCAAATCACGCCGAGTGACAAGACAACTGCATGTCCCTCTGGCTCAGAATCAACCTTCAAAAGCAGAACAAGAAGGGCATGGCTGCAAAAAAGAGGAAAACCTATGTGTTTGAGCAGTGGACTCATTTAGATGGGCCTTATTGAGACACAGAGATAATGTAAAGTGCATTTCAACAAGTAATTATTTAGCTTTTATTTTGTGCGAGAGATTTTTAAGAGCTGAAGACAATGCAAAGGTAGAGGAGAAACAGTTCCTGCCTTCAAGGAACCCTGTGATTTGATTGTGGAAAATTGTGAAGATGAAGATAATAGCAGAACTATTATTAAGGGATAGTCACCAGAGTTTTAAATGAAAACCATAAAACACACATTTAAGGGAACTCTCCAGAGATGACACCGTGGCTCAGACATTAAGTGTGAGGCTTTCAAAGCTTCGAGTTCAAATCCGAGCCTTGCCTCTTATACACTGAAGCTACTTCCCCTTCCCAAACTGTCAAGTCATCGCTGGTAAAATGGGGGAAAATGGAGTCCCACCCTCACAGGGATTTTAGGAGAAAGAAGCTAGATCATGGAAATAACTCACCACTTGCCTGGCACATAGTACATGCTCAGTAATGTCAGCCGTGCTCAACGTCATTCCCCCCTGAAGGCATAAAGCAGGGATCCAGAAATGATAAAACACTACAGTTTGAAGGCGTTTATTTGATCGCATCTCTAAATTCCTATTTTATGTGTAGCACTTACCCCTGTGGACGTGAAACACTGTAAATGCTACAAAGCCCTGTAACTCTCAGTGGTGCCCGGACAACCCTGGCAACTTGGAACATAAAGGAGAGAACAAGAAATCTCTGCGCTTTGCCTTTTCTTCTTTTCCAAACAAGTGTGCAGACTTCCTCTGCATTTCAGCCCCACCCTCTTTATTTTCCTGCTTAATCTATAAAGGAGGATTAGCAGCAGCACGCTGCTTCGGCATGGAGCAGATTCTGGGTGAGGATCTGTAGGTAGAGCTTAATGAATACAATTTCCTAGCTCTGTGAGTGCATATTTTTAGCTCCATGCTGGGCTCCAGCACTGGCTCTTGAAGCAAATGAACAGACCCTTTTAATCGGACTTAGGTGTTGCTCTAAAAAAAACCTTTTTTTTTTTTTCAGAAAGTAGTTTGGGGGGGAAGTGTATTCTCCTAATTTGTACTCTGTAAATGAAAATATCATATAACTGGCCTTAGTCCCAGAAAGTTACATTATGGTATCGAGATAGACCACTGTAAGGAAAGAGAGTCCTCCCAGGCAGAGCCAGTCTGCTCTGCTGATGAAGAGGCTGGTTAGGTGGCGAGGACACAGTTGACATCCTGTCCCCTCTGAGAGGAAGGCAGAGGTAGCTCACCTTCCCGGGGGAGACTGGGCCTAGGCAACATCATAGACACCATGTCCCCCCTGGAGTTAGCAAACAATAAAACCGCTTCCTTTGCCAAATACAAAGAATGGTGTGGTGTTGTGTATTAGCAAACAGCAAACTGCAGAAAGAAAAAAGGGTATGTGGGTGGGAGAAGGAAGAAAAGAACAGGAAAACGAACTGAAGAAGGGGGGCAAAATTATGCTAAGAGGAAAACCTACAATAAAATTTATTTCCTCTTTTAGTTGCTCACAGACAGGGGAGTCATTCAATCTTGGTGGGGTTTTGGCTAGTACCAGACAGGGCTGAGGAGGAGGTGAAGGGATTTAGACCCAAGGCCAGGCAGGTCAAGACGAGGCACCGGGTCTTTGGAAATAGCTGAGATTGTAAACCCTTGGCTTTGGGAGAGTGTGTGCAGGACAGGGAAGGATTTGATCTTTTGCATTCCTGCGCAGGACTGTCTCCTGCTCTTTCTAATAGGATTAACAGATATTTTCCTAAGCAGAAATCAAAATGTGTCAAATCACCTGAGACAGTCGATTTGTTCCCAGTGCCCACACTCGTGCACTACGGATGCAGCCCTATTCAAAAACAGTTTCATTTCAAGAGATACAATGCAGCAGAGAGGTAAACATTTATCTTCATAATCTTACTCTCCTTTCAGACTGCTTAATTTTTCTCAGTGATTTTCTCCTCCTCCTTCACTCCCCCAACCCCCACCTCATCTTGGCTTCAAAACATCTAATACAGAGAAAGACGCGACTTCCCCGGAGGATTCCGATCTCAGTGCTCCTGATGATGTAACTCATGCTCCCGGTACTCCTGGGAGTCCCTGGGTGGCTCCTGCCTCCTGCCTCTCAGCTCCTCAGGCCTTGTTTCTGCATCTCCTACAAAGCCTCCTCCGACATCTGCAAGGGTTACCTCCACCCCTTCCTCCCACCTCGTCCCCAGTTATCAGAACTCCTTCGCCAGCCCATCCCTACACTCATCTTTATTGTTATTATTGCTATTATCATCCTCTCCGCCAGCGCAGCCCTCTTCCGCTTCTCCTTAGGGAGGCATTAAGTTCCCTTCCTTTGTGCTCCCTTAAAACTGCTTGTCCTCCTCAGCTCGCTTTGAACGTTACAGACCACTGTCACCTTTGGAACAATGAGCGAAAGTAGTTAAAGTAGGATTCCAACTCCACATCTCTGAAAAAAAATCACACTCATTTTCCACCCCTCTCCCCACCTCCCTTTCTTTTCACTGGGTCTCGCTAAGATAGCAGCAATTAGAAGCTCTGAAATGAATAGAAACAATAGCTACCCGTGTGTTTTATTCTTAAGACTTGAATAGTAGACATTTAGCAAGCAAAATAAAGCCTGGTTTTATTTGCTTTCCTTACCACTTGCTTAGCACGGTCCAGAAGGTCCTCACAGGCCCAGGTGACGGAAGCCTGAGTCCCAGCTTGGGAGGCTGTGGAACCTTTAAAAGGTGGAGCCTGTGGGAGGTTTGTGGGCCCCGAGGGCAGCCCCAAAAGGGAACTGTGGGACCCCATTCCTTTCCTCTTCCTCTATTTTCAGGGTGTTGGGCTGGCTTCTGCCAGGGAGTATGCCTGACCACAGGCCCAAGGCCACAGGGTCAAGTGAGCAAGAACTGAGATCACCCAGGCCAACCTTTTCCTTTTTATGTCCTTTTATCTTAGGAATTTGTTACAGAAGCAGAAAGCCAGTATATCATTTCTATTTTCAGTGTATATATATATATATATATATATATATATATATATATATATATATATACTGAAATATATATATATATATATATATTTTTTTTTTTTTAAAGTGATTCCAACAGTGATTTCCATAACAACATACTGCCCGTTGATCTATTTCAGGTATATATAGATGGCCAGCATGCTGTGTGATTGTGGTGCTGAAAATATGATGAACCTTCCATCCTGCCTTCTGCCCATCTTCCATCCCCACCATGTCCCTAAATCTGACCCACTCTGCAGGACCCCGTTCATAGCATGTTCTGTAAGGAAATTGCCCCAGTCTTCCCGGAAGCGGCCCCTCCCTCGCTCAGGACTGACGCCAGAGACCTCACCTCTGCTCTGTCACCTACGGGCATCGGACGTTGTCACCCAGGAACTGCTCATGTCTGTCTGCACACCACATCAGGAGTCCTGGAGGACACGTAGGGTGCCCTTCATTCTGCTCCTCCCCTCCCCCCACCAGAGGCTCTGGCACAGCTGAGTGTCTGTGTCCACCTGGATGTTGTCCTGATCTTCCCAGGCTGAGAAGTGCCCGGCTCTCCTGCTCTTGAATCTGTTTGGACCAAGGAGACATCAGACAGTGCTGGCCCACTTCGCCGACCTCATTTCCGCTTACATTTGACAGTAACTTCGAGGCTCCCAACATTAGAATTTTTAATATTTTTTTCATCTAAATGTTCATCTTTAGTAAATACATAACAAGATGGAGTGTGAAGTGAGGGAATTAAAAAATGCTATCTTAAATCTGAATGAATAAATCATTTATATTAAGCTCTTCTGTTTCTAGCCTGGTCTGGAATTGGCAACAAATACTGAGATATCAGCGCTCTTTGACACCATATAGTCACTTATTATTTTTTTAATTTTTTACACACTCTGACAAGTTGTTTACTGTGTCGCTTGGCTTTGGCCCGAACAGGAGGAGTTCTGGTACACGTGTTTGTATTCAGTGTTGGAGTCATCCTTGTTATTTTGACTCTGATTTGCACAAGGCATTTATCTTCAAAGAATCACCATTACCACCACAACAAAAATCCTACTTAATACTTTACCATTTTTCTTAAAGCCATACCTCTTTTTGCAAACCACTCATTCCAGTATTGAATTTTTTTCTCCTGATAAGGCAAATGACACTTTAGCCTTAGTTAATGTAAAACAGGAAGGTGTTAATCTCATTTTCAACATGTCAGCTCTTCCAGGTGTGTATTAATACCCAAGATTCCCTGCTGGCAGTCTCAGCAGAATCTTTCTGGCTGTGAAGCGAAGTCCAAACCCGGTAATTTTTGTTCTCTTCTATTCTATTTTTTCAGATCTGCTCCATTCATTGAGAAGGATGTATCAGTATTTAAATGCACATAAAGAAACAAAGAGATGTTTGCAAACTGTTGACTTAGCTCTGTACTCAGACGCTGTGGTCGATGTCTTTTAAAATATTCACATACTACAAACCCTTGGCTGTGTTTGATGATTGAACAGCAATGAAATACAATATTGAAAAGAGTCTGAGATCTATAATTTTGCATCAAGGAGCTCCAGTTCAATATTGCCATTTGCTTTAATACAGTAATTGTAAAAACCAAAACAAGAAGTATGGACTGTTTTGCAGGAGTTGCCTCAGAATCCCACAGCCAACGAGGAAAACTACATTCTTCGAGTAACTTGAGGACCAAACTTTTATTTTTTCTTCAATAAACAGATTTTCAAAAAGGTTTTCATAGTACCGAGATGATGTGGAGTCAAAGAAATGTGTTTTCTACCAAAAATTTCTGGAATTTGGGGGACTTGTTTTACTTACTCTACACTATTCTTCTTAATACTGTAGGAGTTTCTAAATGATAACTTCAAAAAAAGCCATTAAACAGAACAAAACAAATCAAGCTTTCTTATCTGAAAATATAACTAATAGTGTTTTATTTTTGTTTTAACTGACATTAAATTGTGTATATTTATGGGATAACATGATATTTCAATATATGCATTCATTATGTAATATTAAAATTAGAATAAACATGAATATTCTGTGATCGTTTCTGTATAGTAATGACATTAATAATCAATGTATATTATAATAGTATCTTCTGTAGAAAATTTGCTGTCCAAAAACACTGAATCTACATTTTCCTGCACAACTATAACTCAGTACCTATTATCTTTTCCTCATCTTCTCTACTCTCTCTCATACTAGCTTCTGCTAACCATCATTCTATTCTCAAGTTCCATGATATCACCTTTTTAAATATTTCATGTATGAGTGAGATTATGAGGTATTCGTTTTTCTGTGCCCAGCTTATTTTATTTAACAAAATGACCTTCCACCCTTGTGGTTGCAAACAACAGGATTTTATTTTTTTTATGGCTAAATAGTATCCCAAGATGTATGTATGTATCTATGCATATATATATATATATATATTTCATATATATATTTCTTCACCCCCTGGACACTAAGATTGTTTCTATTTTCTATATATTGTGAAAAGTGCCCCAATAAACAAAGCTGTGAAGATGTCATTTCATACTACCAATTTCACTTTCTTTGGATATGTATTCAGTTGTTGGATGGCTGGATTTCATGGTAGTACTATTTTTAATTCTTGATAAATCCCTGTACTGTTGTTTTTCATTGTATTTGTACTAATTCACATTTCCACCAATAGTGTTTAAATGTTCCCTTTGCCCACATTCTTGCTAGTATTTATCTTTTTTATTCACAGTAGCTATTACAAAAAGTAAATATTTTTGGAGTTTTGGTTTCCATTTTCTTGATAGCTTGTGATGTAGAGTGTTGGGAGCCGTTTCCTACAGTGTCATGGCTGCCCATGCAGGAGAGAAAAAGTTGGCCTGATTTCTGGATCAGAGCCTGACATTGTCTACTTTCCTCAAGGATAATTACTGTCCTTTCCAGGTTAAACTAAGAACCTTGACACACCCTCATTTCAGATTAAACTAAGAACCTTGACACATCCTTATTCCAGGTTAAACTAAGAACCTTTACACACCCTCGTGCGAGATTTAATTAAGAATATTGTCAATGCACCCCGCCCACCAGTTCTTTCATTAACTTTTTTCTTTTCTGTACACGTGAACAAAGCTAGTCGGCTCAAGGGCGGCTCAAGGATAGTACTAAAGAAATGTATAAAAGAAGGCAGTTAAATAAACGTGGCGTTCATTCGGTATTGACTGGTGAACCCTTCCAAGTCCCGCTGTCCTGTCTTTACTTATTTCTCATCCTAAGCCCCTCGGCTTGGTCACCCCATTGCTCTGCCCGGCTGACACCACCATACCCAGTGGTGAGACCCCGGCAGTAGAGTAATTTTTTTATGTTTCCCTTGGACATTTGTACTTCTTCTTTGAAAATGTCTAGGTCTGTGGCCCATTTTATGCTTTTTTTTTTTTTGCTATTTAGATTTTTACTTCATTATACATTCTGGCTATTAATCCTCCATCAGATGAACAATATGCAAATATTTTTTCCTGTCACTGTATTAATATGCATCCTTTGCTGTACACTAGATGTTTAGTTTGATGAAATCTTGGTTGTCTAATTTGCTTTCGTTATTTGTGTTTTAGGGATCTTATCTTTAAAAATAATCCTTGTTCATCCTGATGTTTTGAAATATTCTCTTATAATTTTTAGTAGTTTCATATTTCCAGGTCTTACATCTAGGTTTTGAATCTACCTTGAATCAGTTTTTATCATGAGAGACAGGGATCTAGTTTCACTCTTCTTCATGTCGGTGTTCAGTTTTTCCATCACTGTTTAATGAAGACTGCCTTTGTGTTCTTCATACTTTGTTAAAAATCATTTGGCTACAGATACTATTCTGTTTCATTGGTCCATTTACCTTTTTTAAATATCCATACCATGATACTTTGCTTGGTGTATTTTGTGGCATATTTTGAATGCCTCTTGCTTTGTTGTTTTGTTTCGCTTTGGGGTGTTTATTTTCTTCTCAAAATTATTTCAGCTCCCAGAGGTATCTTTTTGTGGTTCTACATAAATTTTAGAATTGCTTTTTAGTTGTGAGACTATTTCCACTGATATTATCATAAGGACGGCATTGAATCCGTAGATGACTTTAAATATAATGAATATTTTTTCCATCTTGATTCTCTCTATCCATGAACATTGGATGTTTTTCAATTTTTTTGCATCTACTCCAATTTCTTTCATTAAAGTTTCATAGTTTTTTATTATAGATATCTTTTATCTCTTTTGTTAAATTTATATATGGACATTTTGACTTTTAATAGTTGTTGGGAATGAGATTGATTTATTGATTTATTTTTCTAATAATTTGCTATTGTTCTATAGTAATGTTTGGATTTTGTAGGTTAATCTATTGTCTCTTTACTGAATTTATTAATTCTAATGGTTTTTGACAGAGTATTTGCAGTTTTTATATATAAGATCATGTTATCCAAAAACACTGACAATTTGACTTATTCCTGTCAGATGTTTTTTATTTCTTTCTCCTGCCTAATTTCTCTGTTCAGGACTTCCAGTACTATACTGAACAAACAGAAGTGAGCATCCTTGGTTAATAGGTTTTAAAGGAAATTTTCCCCAGTTTCAATTTAAGGAAGAATTAAAGTTACCATTTCAATCTCACATAGGAATGACATTTTATGTGGTCTTAAAAACCATAGATAAAATATTGTAGGGTCCAGGGATTTAGCTCAGTGGTTCCAGCCTTACAAGTGCAAGGTTCTGAGTTAAATCCCTGGTACAAAAATAAAGACTGTAGATTTAGGTTAAGTACTTATTAATTTGAATTCAAAATAAGAGGGAAACAGAAAGGGTAAATTAAAATGACAGCATAGGCAAGTGAAATAGCATTTAAAGCAATGGACAAGAAAAAAGAGGTATGGCTGGAAAGTCACAGAGCCCTGGAAGCAGACGAGAAGGCTTGTACCAAGTGGAAGAAAGACTTGGGGAAAGAAATCAGAATGATGACCCTGAGGATGTGAAGTGGTGCACATGTTCTCCTACTTGCTAGTTACACTTTCCTGTTACACGGCTGGAAGGAGAACTATTTATACCCACTTTACCGATAAGACACATAGGCACAGGGCATCTGAGTCTTCTAAGTCAGAGAGTTGTGTGTAAGTCCCCGGCCCCATGGGTGTTGTCCCCTTTGCCCTTCTTAAAGTTTGTGATGAGAGCTTTAAAACTGTGGAAAGAAGAAAAATGAACCAAAAAGATGTGAAATAAGAAGAGAGAGTCACTGAGGAATTCTGAGCTGTCAGAGCAACCCAGAAAAATAAATTAAGGAAAATACAAGATGATAAGACTTTAAAAAAATTCTTGTCCAAGTTAGTAACATGTACACCACCTCTTTTCATTCACCTCCTGTCTATACAAATTTTCCCACACACCATTTTACAGTTATATAATTTATTTCTTGCCCACTGGGTCGATTCTTTATTGCTTTGCAAGTTTCTTTTTGTAACAGCTTTTCATACTTCTCCCTAGTGAAAGGATATCTCTAAGAGAAAGGAAGCAGTGGGCAGGAGGGTCTGGAAAGCAGATTACAACTTGAGCCCCATGGATTGCTTCTTTCTCCCAGTGGGCGTTGTTATGCATTTTCCTTTCAGGGTGACACATTATTTTCTGGGTTTGGCCTTTGCCTAGCACGGGGTTGAGCTCTCTTAAAAAAAAATTAACTGAATTAAGCTCTAGAATTATTCAAATTGAAACTAGATAACTAATATTTTACATATTTCATCTTGAACCTCTTTCTGGAGATGTAACATAGCGATATCCTGTATAATAACTCTGTGGACATTACCCTGTTTCTTTGAAAATAACTTAGCACAACTTTTATTAATTTTAAACCTCACAATTTAGTGGATTTGGGACATGAAGTCAAAATAGTGGGAGAAAATAACTCACTGAAATACCTAAGCAATTTTCATGGGTTCATATAATGGACTGAGCTTGAGTTAGAAACCTAAGCTATTATTCTAGGCTCTGAACCTATGCATCCTTCAATCAGGGATTTACTCATTTGCGAGGAAGTAATCATCAACTGTTCAAGATGGAAAAATTTTAAAGTTTTTGGAGGAAGAAAAAAAATTAAATCAAAACTTTCCCTCCAAACAAAACTAAACTAAACAAAAGCTCATTATAAATTTATTATTATGTACCAAGATAGCAGGGGAAAATCTCTACCTACAAATACTGAGGAATCAACAACAACAAAACCACTCACCTCAAGTTTTCAGCCTCCTAAAGTTTGTAAAGAAGTAGGCAATGGATGAAGAGCACAGGGGCGGGGATGTCTTCTGAACTGAAGCTCCCATCTGCAAGTATTCTCCCAGGCAACCGGTAGGGCACTGTGTCTGTGTTAAATACCTAAGAATGCACAAGATGGACATAATTCTCACCATATTGAAAGAGTTAATTTAAGCTATCCATCCTACTTTCAAAGTATAAGCAACATATTTACTCATTCATATTTTAGTGAGGATTACTTTGAAGGTATAAACAATTTTCTGGGCTCATTGTAGGCTAAGCAGTTTTACTGCTAATTGTTAGGTTGTAGGCCAAAAAAAGAAAAAAGAAAATTCAAAAATGAGAGAGGATTTTAGAGCTCAAAGAATAAGCAGAGGGCATTGCCAAATGTGATGCTACAGAAGAAACCTCAGCTGTGTGGGGAACAGGTTGACACACTGGACCCAACGTGCTCTTGGCAGCTCAGGTTACTGTTTCATAAAATCTGTTCTATAGTATGATTTATAGAAAAACTCTTTGGGGAACATTAGCTCAAGTCTCAATTACCAGCCCATTCATGAATTCAGTATAACATAAATTAACTTGTTACAGCCCTTTATTGCTTCACCAACTGAAGTAATCTTAGATTTCTTGCAGGAGGACCCTGACATGAATGGATAGTGAGTTACAAAAGCTGAGCTTAGACACTGTGGCCAAGGGATTTCCCTGGGACATGAAGAGTGTGAAGGAGTGGACAGTACAGACACCTGGGGACAAGCTCTCAGATAAACACATACGCAAGCTACTCTGCTGGGCTGGGGCACTGTGGAAGGCCGGACAACCAAGGACTTGACTTCTGGAGCGACCTCTGGGGTAGGGTATTTAGATAGGTCAAAGCGGGTCAATGATAGAGGATTTAACTTTAGGTAGCAGTACGTGTTGTACAGCAAAGAGATAGTGGTGGACTGCAGGAAAAGCCTGTCTGAGAAGACAATATACACAGAAAGTTAAGAGACTTGTGACTCCAGGAAAGTCTCACGTATCCTGTTATTACTCTGCCCAGGGAAAAGATCTGCACTAAGGTTCTTAGAAGAACCCATGCTATGAGGCCATCTTTGCCAAGGTGAGAAACATGAGGAGAATCCAGCACATGATAAAAAATACCCCTAGAAATTAAGGTTTTGAAATAGCAGTAGGGGTCATCTGTTTTATGATATTTGCAACCTTGAACTCGCCAAATACATATGACTACATTTAAGGAGGATAATTCCTTACTCTATGAACATTTGCTCATATCTATATACTTGCTTAAATTTTGTCTTGAATAGTTTCTATGTCAACAAGGACTAAACATAAAAATAGAGAAAGCAAAAAGGCAGGCATTGTAATCCCAATGAGAAGAGGCTGAAGGAGTTAGAACACAAGTCCAAGACCAGCCTGGGCAACTAAGCAAGATCCTATTTCCAAATACAAAAGGGGCCAGAGGTATGTGAAGACCTGAGTTCAATTCTTGAGGGGAGAGAGAGGGAGAGAGGGAGGGAGGGAGGGAGGGAAAGAGAGAGAAAGAGAGAGAGAGAGAGAGAGAGAAAGAAACAATGCCAATTCTTCATCAGTTTGTCAGAAGTTCTTCAGGCTTGATGGACGAGGCCATCAGAAGGAGAACCAAGCCATCACTAACAGAAGGAAACCTCAGCTCCAAGGAAATGCCTTTCAAAATAATCAATGTGCAGGTGGAAGTTACTGGCTTTATGTGAGCGTGAAAAATTAATTGTGAATGAAAAGGTATTTACTTCTTTCAGGGTCCATATATTTATTGACAAATAAATGTTCTTTATCTCCCTTGAGGAAAGAACCATTCTCTAAATTGTTTAATCAATTTATGACATGAGTTAAAGCTCTAGTGGGAAATGAAATGAATGGATTTTCTTGGAGAGATCCCCAGGAAGACAGGCAAGTGAGCTGTCAGTGTGTTTGTTTTGCAGGAGAGTAGTTATCTGAAATATACTTTTCTCTCTCAAAGCCAAAAAAAATTATTCTAGAAAAATATAAACAGACTTGCTGATAAATACGACAAATTAAATACATACATCTACTTTTACTTTCTTCCAAAACCTCTAGAAATTGGAATGAGAACCTCCTAGACAACATAAACTAGTAAGGACAGACAGAACAGAAGAGGAAAATATAAAGAAGATAAAACAAAAACTCAAACAACCTTGCACATAGAAGACAAATGAATGCATGGTAAAAAGATCACAAAGGACTTGAGAACATTGAACCCAAATCCAGCAAAAGGAAAAACCTTAGGACAAACTCAACTCTATACCTAACACTATACAGGCTTCTGGGATCGACAGTAGCAGGGGTCTCTGGAAAGGGAGAGGAAATAAAATAAGAGAACTGGCTACAGCTCCAGGGAGCAGGCCCATCAGTGATGTCTACAACTCCCAGCACCTGGGAATCACTGAATTCTTCCCCTCCCCATAACCTCTCATCTTGGTAGAGGACTGGAGGTCTTTGGGAAATACTGCACAGGATCTCTAGGCTGGATGAATGTTGAGGTGAAAGTGGGATATAAGTAGGGAAAATAATGCGTGTTTAATGCATAAAACCTTTGTCATCTTCCCTTACTCTGCTTTTAAAATGGCAGTATACTCTACAAGTATACTACTTATACTCTACAAGTAGGTGGGAATGTGAGTCCCAACTTGACATAAAAACAGCCATTTTGTTGAACACCTGTACTTTGTATCCTGTAACCTCTCTGAATTCAGTACTTGTCTCCTTGGGAACTGTCCATCCAAACGATGCACATAGAGGCAGGTTGTATGTTTTTAAAACACATTGTTCTATAGTAACACCTTAGAAACAATGTTTTTAGAACTCTGTCACCTTGTAATGGAATGATCTAACTGTTGCTATTGGCTTTGTAACTCGCTTCTGCATAGAAACTTCCTAGTAAGAGGTGGGGGTGGTAGTAGAATTTGCCTTTAAATACTGTGCCTTAGTCAAACACAGGGCTCTTCCTCTTCAGCTTGTCCTAGAGGGAAGAGACCCCAGCTGAGTAATAAAGCTCTTGGTTGGACTTTAAGATCTTGTTGTGTCCTGAGAGACTGTCACTTGTTAGGACTTGGGCAAAAGTCCTGGTGGCTGGTCTAGGATCTCTCTGAATCAACAGTGTTGGAGCCTTGCTGCCACTTGGGCCATTTGTGGTATATTTGATTTTGGGGAGGCCAACCCGAGACATTCCAGGGCCCCAAGTCTGGTGACCACAAATGGAAGTGCACCAGGAGCTTTACCAGGGAAAAAAACCTCTAGAATTAAAAGACCTATGGTCTTTTGGGGGGGTCATGATAGGGTAGATAGGAAGAAGTAACATAATACTCCTGTCCAGGGGGTGCACTGTGATGGCATGAGTCTCTCACTGGTTAGAGTGACACTGGGGGTTCAAGTCCCTTTTGTGGTCACTCAAGTACCATTTTTCTGGCATCATGTTTGTCTTGTGTTCTGTAGTAAACAGGGGAAGGGAACGTAACTAGAACTTTTGCATTAAGTTCTAGTCTCCTGTGAGTTCATGGCACACGGCGAAATAATTAATAATTAGGCAGAAATGAGACTTAGAGAAAACTGAGCTTGGGTCTGATCCATGCTACTCTGGGCAGCAAGGACTCTGGACCCCAGCCTACCACACCTTTTATTATCTACAGTCCAAAATACCCAGAAAGGCAGGGCCACACCAACAATAGTCCTAGAGAAGTTATGTAGATGAGGTTTCCTCGTGGCAAGGCAGATGTCAGCAATAGTCCTTGAGAAGGGGGAGATCTGGTGCAGTTCTGCCCTGCGGCATCACAGCATGTGGGACCATTGAGTCCCTGTTGCTACCAGAGATGAAGACAAGAGTCAAGTCCAAAGTCCATCTTCAGGCAGGAAGGCCTGATCAATTTTGACCTTGCAGTTCACAAACAGGGTGGTTCCCAACAATATTCAGTGTTGTCTTTGTCTCTGGTTAAAACCTGGCTTGCTGGTGTGCAGCCAGGTGTGGAATGCAAGTGCCTAATGGGCTACTTTGGGTAAGCTGGTGGCCCATAATTTCTCCCTCCACACAGGTCTTCTAAGCCTTCTACCCCCCCCACCACCCAGGAAGCCCAGCCAGGGGGAAGATATGTGTCACCCTCTAGTCTCTCTCCTGAAGTCTGTTTTACTATAAGCAAAAGATCACATTCTCCAGGAAGCCACAGAGGTGGCTCTGAATCCTAGGACAGAGTTTTCCGCTGCCTCTGCCTGCTGCAGAGAAGCACCTGCCACCATTTAAAGGCTGTCCTTCCCACAACCTGATCCAACTGGGACCGAATACTGACCACAGTCAGAGGGAACTAAACACATACCACCAGGGACTTTTGGGGAAAGACTCCCATAGTTGAGTTAAAGGTAAGTGCAACAAAACAGAAAAAAAAAAGAAAAAAAAGCAGTCTCCCACAGCATTCTTGGAAAGAGGCACTCAGACAGGTAGACAGGTAGACAGGAAGCCGGTCACACTGACCTGGAAGCGCCAAGAACACGGCTGTTATGAATTTGGCTTTTTATTTTCCAATCTGCTCTAGATATTAAAAAAGGAGCTAAAACTTCAGGGAAAGAACAAATCTGGGCTTTTGGATTTAGCCCAAAAGGTGTTTAATGATAGAAATACTCTTTAAAAAGCTGTTGCCAAGAAAACTTGAAAAACAGGTGACCATTGCTGCCTTGGTAAGACACAAGAATGGGAACTCAAAAAGGTGAAAAAAGTGGACTGAGGTGCTGGACACGCAGAGCCCCATTCCACCCACCAGCCAAACTCGGCCTGCGCAGCACAGGCACAGTGGTGCCAAGCTGGGAGCCGCTGAGGAAGCATGCCAGCCCCACTGGGTGCCAAAAGGTGAGCCAGACCCGTGTATTGGGTACCGTGGGGGTTTACTAGCTGCACTGAGCACCGCGGCCCTGCCTTCGCTGTGCTCTTCAAGCAAACTGTAAGACAGAGAGCGGCAGCACGTAACCCCCAGACCACTGTGCCTCCTGAGTCTCGCCAGGCTGCTGGGACTGCGCTTGTGCTGTAGAGTGGCTGTCTGTCATTGTTACCTCATTCATCACCAACCATTTCTCCATCAACCAAAAGCAGGTATTCAAGAACTAAAGACAAGTTTTTCCCATACCAAGTCCACCAGCTAAATACCTTCTTCCAGAGGTGACAGTGCTTGACTAAAAATGTGTGGTCATTGATTTGGATAAAACCATAGTACACAGTTTATTTAAGCCTATTAGTAAAGCATATCATTAATATCTTCAGAAAGATTAGAAAAGGGATAGCAACCATGAAACTAGGATAATAAAAAATATTCAAATTAACTCATTAGAATTTTGAAAATACATATGTAATAACATAAATGAAAAAGAATTAGAAGACTTGAAAGATAAAAATATCTCAGGAAATTTCTTTTCTTTTTTTTTTTAGGTTTTTTGAAACAGGGTGCAGGCTGGCCCTGAGCTCAGCCTCAAACTCACATCACAGCAATCCTCCTGCCTCTGCCTCCCGAGTGCTGGGATTACAGGTGTGAGCCACCACACCCGGCACTGTGATGTGTGGTTCTGATTGCTGCTGGGGTGAGTCTCCACACCCAGTATCGTATGTGGTTACTGGGGAATCGAACCTGGGTCCTTGAGCTTGCAAGACAGGAGTAGGAATGAGCATCTAAGAACAGACTGCTAGCCGAGGAGTCTCACAATCTCAATAATAAAAGTTTCAGACACAGGGAAGAGGAAGATCCCGTGGTATCAGGGTTAGCACTTTGGACTTGGAATCCAGAAAGAGAATGGGGGTGATAAGAGGAGATACACAGTGCCTCTCAAATAACAATTGAGACAGCATGGTCTGATGGTCCCATAGTTTCCATAGGCTGGAATCCATCTTCCTTTAAATTCACACACTGGCTGGCAAAATTTCTTTTTTTAACCCACATTAGCTTGATTTTGAGTGGCGAGAGATAAAGACAGCGACAGAGATTAATTTCTTTTGCCATTAGTTCACCTAATGCAGATGGACTTACCCAGATAATATGTCTCTTTTTTTCTTTTTTTAGAGATAGAGTCTTGCTTTGTAATTGAGGCTGATGCTGAACTCAGCCTTGAACTCAGCAGTCCTCCTGCCTCTGTCTCCCCAGTTCTGGGATACCGGGTGTGAGCCACCATGGCCAGCATTGTGGTATGTAGTTACCAGGAATCGAACCCAGGACTCTGTGCTTGCAAGGCAGGTCCCAGAACGGGTAAAATTTGTTTTAAAGATCCATCTTCTACCTACAAAATTCTTTCACCTTTATCATATAATGTAATACATCCATAGGAAAACTACTGCATCACTTTTGCCACATTCTGTTGGGTTAGAAACAAGTTCCAAGTTCCGTCCACACTCCAGACAGGAGTTTCCACAAAGGTATGTCTGTGGGGATGGGTGGTAGGGAATCATGGAACCAAATTACAATCCCGCCAGTGGAGGAAGGGAGGAAAGCATTAAAAGTACAATCTAAAATAATTTGAGTTTCTAGATAGATAATTCACATGTGGAAATTGTGAGGTTTCACAACTGTTCCACTGCCTTGAGACAGAAGTACTGCTGTGTGGAAAACTTATGCTGTGTTTTAACTTTGCTGCTTCTTCTTAAAACTTTGATGTGACCCAACAATCATAGGGTGGCATTCAGTGACTTTTGAACAGTGATCAAATGTCACCTCGTAATGACTGCCTCCCTTCTCTGTAAGCACAAATTTCAAATGGTTCTGGGATCCCCATCTCACGATACAAGTTTATTTATGAAATCTCCCCTCCTTGACTGGATGGGAGTCTGAATTTGCTTCTAAACCAACATACTATGGCAAAGCTGATGAAACAACACTTTCTTGAATGTATTATACAGCAAAAGTGCAGGAATTTTGCAAATATAATATGGGCTGCTAATCTGCTGACATTAAGTTTCTCAATAAAGACAAAGATCATGCCTAAACCTGACATGACTAGGGAAGTCTTTCAGAATGAAATCTCATTTTCAGGGTAAAATAAAGACGTTTTCAGATGTGTAAGATTTCTATTGTGCCACACACACATTTTCTCAGGAGTGTGCATGAAGACTTGATCCACCAAATAGGAGAAAACTAAGAAGGAGTTGGAGGAGAAGTCAGAGGGAATCTTAAAGGGATGGCAAAAGGAAATTCTAAGGATCACTGCATGGGGTTGAGAAAACAGCACAGCACAGATGGGGAGACATCAAGGAAGATTCCTTCCATGAGACAACACTGAAAATAGATGAAATTCACAGAACACATAGTGCCTCTTAACATACTTAGGAAACATTTAAACTATTACTAGAGATTTGGGGATTGCATTCATGATAATTCAGAGCAACCAGTATGAAATAATTAGTTCAAACACTCTATAGGAAAATGAAAGAAGTCTAGCTTGAATACATGGCATACGCATGTTTATTACATGCTACAACCACATACATAGAGAGTGAATAATATTTACATCATCTTGATAATGTTAACAGTACATTGATAATAAACATTTATGGGGAATGAATGAATGAGATGGTTATAGATTTGTTGCAAAGAATGAGTAAGGAAGCAATAGTCCTTTCATTTTTTTACTGCAGTAGATCTGTAGATAATACCTAAAACTGTCAAAAGGAAAAGAAAACGAGGAGCTATGCACTAATGTTATTTGGAGACATGGAGGTAAATATCAAAAGATTAACCGAACCTGATTGAAGAGCCTGTGGGGAAGAGAAAATGGAATGGAAGGGAGGATGGGAGATGCCATTTTCCTATAACAAAGCTTAGAGATCGATCTTTGTTTATTTGTTTGTTGTAGTACTATGGGTTGAACCCAAGGTCTCGTACATGCGAGGCAAATGCTCCATCACTTAACTACATTCCTGGTCCTCTATTTTGCATTTTAAACTGAGCAGCTATAACCCTAAAACAAAACATCT
>PVIR01011372.1:0-47415 GCA_004026965.1 Petromus typicus
GAGCTGGGGAGCAACTGGCTCCCTGGAAAAGCTCCTCATATCTTCATCTCTGACCTCAAGCCTCCTAGGCACAGGGGAAAGAGATGGGGGAGGGCTGAGCTGACACCTACCTCAGGGTCTCTTTGATGGCTGCTCGCAGGAGAGGGAGCTCTGTGGTGGCCTTCTGGGGATCCGCAGAGATGCTGGGCTCAGCAGCCAGGCTCTCCTGGTGCAGGGCCTGCTGCACGCTGGGGTTCCTGGCCAACTCAAAGAGCGTCATTACCAAGGAGAAGGCTGTCTGCAGGACCCAGAGGGCAAAACTCAGACATAGCCCTAACATGATCCTCTGCCCTCTGCCCAGGGTACCCACCTATAAGTATGCCCAGGACAGGCCCAATACCCTAGGCTTCAGGCCTGTGATGCCCACCTGGACCTTTTCCTTGATCCCTCAGAGAAAGGTTTCCTTAACCAGCCTAGTTTTCTTCCTGTCTTAGTGCAGGTCTACCACTCATACCCTGTGTGGCACCTCTGTAGTTAGCCCTCAGCATTACCCAATGGGGCTCTGGAGTCCACATGCATCAGCTTCCAATGACTTTCTGGCCTGACTGTCCAAAAAGCTTCAATGTATCAACCTGAACCTGCTCCCATCCCAGAAACTAAACATTTCTTCCTCCTGCATCATTTCAAATGCTGTGAAACACATCTCCCTCTGCTCATCTGAGATGAGAGCCTCAGTGTCTCCAAAGCACTTCATTCCATGGCAGGGGCCACAGAAATAGTCTCCTAAGGGCCTGTCTGATGCCGCAGGACTTCAATACATGTTTTACCCTCTGGAAAGCAGTCAAAGGAAATCACTCTGAACTCATGCTCCCAGGGCTGGTCGCCTGTAGCCTTGGCATGAAGGCCTAAGCCTAGGACCCATGAGCCCAGATAACTATGTACAGAATCCACTGGGACTCATGATGGGCTTCATGCACAGTGATGGACAGGTGTTGGCCTGACCGTATCCACACTCCCTGCTGTGATTTCAATACTGTTGGCTTTGATGGCATTTAATGACAAGTTCCCCTGAAACAGCAAATCTGCCATGATGCCACTGTAGTACTGAGGGCAATCACAAACAAGTTTCTGATAAGTCTTCTGGATCCAATTGTCAGCTGCAAAAAAGAAGAGAACTTCAGACTTCAGAGCTGGGAGCATTGTATCATTGCCCTTCTCCTTTCTACCTGCCCATAACACCTCCAGATCTCTGTGTTTCCACCATTCTTTTGACCGGGCCAGCCCTAGTCTCCTGCAACACCCTGGCAAGATCATTACCCTATTATGTGTCTTCTACAGTTGCAGGGGTGGGGGATGCAAGGGCAAGTAGATGACTCTCCTGGCCCTGGGCCTCACCATAGCCATAGATGTAGTCCCAGGCCTCAAAGTGCTCCTTCCACACCGGGCTGCTCATCCAGCGAGACAAACTCGTAGGCAGGAGCAAGAGCTGCCCCGTGGATTTGAGCATGACATCCAGGGCATGGATGAAATTCAGGCTGGCAGAGCTTGGGTTCTGGCCAAAGAGGCCCAACCTGTCTCCAAAAAGTGCAAAGTTGCTGGCTGTAGAGAAAAGAGAATCACTGGATAAAGACAGTCCTGACCTCGGGACACCATCCTAGCCCTCTGCCCCCACCCATTGCTCACTGCCTCCACATGCCCTGAGGTTGGGACCACCCCAGATACCACCTTCTATGGTGTAGTTTAAGACACTGGGCTGGATGTCCAGGGTCAGAATCCCCTGGGCATTCTGTAGTGCCTTCTTCTTCAGGACCTCTGAGAAGTCTCTTGCCACTATGTCCACCATGGGAAGGAACTTTTGCACTGCCGCTGGGGACAGAAGGTTTGGGTTCAGCCTCAGTCGGTTGGAGCGCCATTCAGGCCCATTCCTGCAGGGTAGAGCAGAGCTGAGGTCAAAGCTAGCCCCACCTTCCTGGTCCCCAGAGGCACTGGTGTCACTGGGAGATGAATGTATCCATGGAGGCAAGCTGCCGTGAGTCCTACTGCACCTCAGTCTCTCAGAGTCCCCTTTCTGTTCTGGGAAGATGGGCACTGAGGCCTAAATGGAAATTCTACCTGAAGGTGCTGTGAGATTGGCTCTCTCATTCCTGTGAATTTACAGGCCCATCTCCCACACACAAATGTATCGTGCCAGCCCTACCCAGGTAGGGAGGCTTCATCTCAGCAGAAGATGATCCTCTGTCCAGCTTTACCCACCTGGCCCACACCAGCCCTCTCATCCCATCATTTTTCCCAATGGAGCTTGCTGTCTCCAAATCAGTAGCATATTCCTGTCCCCAAGAATGTCCTCTTCTTGTGTCAGATGAGTTCAAAACTCAGTTCTTAGAAGTTCTCAGAATTTCAGAAGTTCTCACCATACCCACAAGCAAGTGACCAGAGAATGTGAGGGCCCTGCAAAGGTTCTCCAGGAAGTGACGGACAGAAATTTTCACTTAGCTACACTCCTGCAAGCACAGCTCACTGCTGCTATGGCTGATTCCTGCAACTGTTCACAATGATCAGGGACAAAGGGACGCAGACACGTGCGTCCATGCTGAACATATGTGCCCTTGTTCTATCTGTACATAAGCACACAGGACACATTTATGAAGATACATATACTCACACGAATGCAAATACAAAGTATGTATGGACCCAAAGGCAAAACATGTGCGTGTATGCGCGTACACACACACACACACACATACACACACACACACTCACACACACACACACACTGTGTCTCTCTGTCTCTGTCTGTCTGTCTGTCTGACTGTCTCTCTCTCTCTCTCTCTCTGATTCCTTCACATTCATAGCCCACCCTTCTCTCTGGCCTGCCCTTTGGTCTTCTACCCCTGCCAGCTGATCTCATTTTAAGGCTGCACTCAATAGATCCATTTCCTTAAATCTTGCTACCCCAAGAGAATTCACTTTCTAACAGAGTGGTGTGACACCCCACAGCCTGACTGCTCTCTTTCAACGCTCCTGTCCCCTATTAATAACCTCTTTTCAGCTGGTCTGCCCAAACCACCATTTTCTTCCTACTTACAAAGTGTTCCCTCATTCCATAGGAAGGTTCTAGGTCCAAGTTCCACTAGTCCACTTAGAACTTTGCTTCTGAGTGCAAAGAGCCATCCCCATCCTGCACCCCCATCACCCTTGTCCACATGACTCTCTCCTACAGAATAAATGGTGCCTTATTTCTAAGGGTCAAGGGGATCTGGTGGGAGGAGGGCTGTACCCTGGTGGGCATCTGACTCCGGAATATATTGGCTATAGCCCTGGGCCAATGCCTCCCCTTCTCAGGGCCATTCCTCTAAGCCACAGGAAGGGGAACCACTCACCTGCAAGAGAAAATATCACCACAGCTATGCAGAGCAGGTTCCACCCTCACGGTGGTGTCAGTGGCCCTCCTCTCCCCAGGCAGATACATTTCTCTACCACTTCATTGCTTGCTCCTCCATCTCCAGGACACCTCCAGTATGGTATCCATCTTTCTTTGACCAACCCCGACTGGGCCTAGGGTATGTGCGCCTTGGGATCTGCTCTTTCCTGCCTCTTCTCTGTCTGTGATGCCCTTCCCCCCCTCCCCCTGCATCCTCATTGGCTTCTCACAGCAAGAACACGCCAGGCTTCTGCCCTCGGTGCTCTCTGTAGGCCAGCCAGGGCTCCACGAGCATGCGGTGGGGATGGAGGCTCTCTGCCCGGTGCAGCTGCTCGGCATCCTCTGGCAGCATCACAGAGATTATCTGTGTCCTTCCAACGTCATACCTGGGGGATAATGCGCAATACTCTGTTGGACTACATCCTGTCCTTCCTATGGACCTTCTGGATAACCAGCACAGACTGGGTTTTGTCAAGTCTTTCCCTTCTCTTGAATCTGCTTTTGTTCCCCAGGAAGCCCTCCTACTGTGTCCCTGCCCCTCACCCACCTCTGTCCTCTGCACAGAGAGACTTTCTTTGCTCTTTTCTCTAAAGAGTTATGGCTTCTATGCAAAAGACTCAGGCCTATAACCTGCCATGCTCCTGCTTTGCCTTTCTGAGGAACAGAGAACCCCCTTTGACTATGGTGGCACTCTGTGCTTGTCAAGGGCTTGACAAGGGTCTCTGGCAGGACAGGAGACTACAGGCATCCCCAGAAAAGGGTTACAGAGGAGGTTACCTAAAAATAGGCCCCAGCTCCTGGAAGTTTCGATTCATCTCCAGGTGAATGTCCTCAAGGCCCTGATGTTTCCATATCTGCAGCACTCTCAACCACTTGTTGCCTGGACATTGGGGTATGGCTTCAAAGGGCAGCACCGTGGCCTTGGGAGGCATAACTGCTCTGGTGCCCAGTGCCCTGGCCCCTTTCAGGCTCAGCAGGGTCCCTGCCAGCCACATGTCTGCCTTCACCCTGAATGCCATTCCCATACTCCCTCCAGCCTGGTGCACCCAGGGTTTTATAGTTCTCCTGGGAGCGTGCATTGGCTACTGATCACGTCATGGAAGGAATTGTCCCTGGACCTTGCTGAGACATCCAGGTCACTTTTGTGGGCAGGCCCATCCCTGCAAGGCAGCTGGTGAACAGGAATTGAAGGCAGGAGCTGAGTCTTGGGAGCAGTCCAAATGGGCCAGGGGCTGTGCAGAGGCCATTCTCTCTTTCTTACACATGGAGGAACAAAATGCATCCAGCCTCCATCTTTCAAATAGATTAAAGGAGACCTTGAATTCTTTTTATAGACTTTATGATTTTTTGAAAGCTTTAATATAAATGAATCTGAGAACTTCAAAATGTATTAAAGCATAATAAGTCTTCTTTGACAGGCTTATGTTATCTAAATATAAAATGAAGGGAAATTTTAGCTCTAGTTAAATGGAGAAACAGGAATATTTATGGCATCCCAGAGAAATTTTCACAGTCCATTCTTCTACAAAGGCTGTTGAGTCCTATTAGTTTTCTGACAATTATTTTTTCAGGAGCCAACTGGCCTAGCTGGCCCAGCACTATCCAGGAGTTCACTCTGCTTTGGTAAGTCTTCACTTCAGCACAATGCTCTTGGCTTTCAGTTCACCCTCTTCACATATCTCCCAGGGTTTCTGGAATCAAGCTTGCCCTCAGTGACAATCCACTTACAAGAATATCCAACACAGGAATGCTCATAATCTCGATTTACTCATTCTTTCACTAATTTAACAAATAACTGATTATTTCATGTGTCAATTTACATTCACAGGACTGGGAATGTCTCTGGGAAAAATACACAGGAGCTCTTTTCCTTGGGGTTTACAGTCCCTTGATTCCATGTGAAGAAGTTCATGTTACAACTACCAAACACAACAGCAGTTTTTCTTGGCACTATGAGATCCTATGAAAGAAAATTCATTTGCAGAATTTATTTGTAGAACAGTTTTCTTCAGTCAGGACTTTTAAAAAGAGGACAGAGAACTCCTGCATGCCCTTCCCTCCCACGCACAACCTCTGCTATCAATATTCTGCAAAGCAGTTGCATATTTGTTTCCATGTATGAACCCACAATGACGCATAATTAGCAGCCAACATTCCCAGTTTGCACAGGATTTTGTCTTAGTGTTACACACTCTGGGAGTTTCATTAAAATGGAAGGACAGGTCCCTAAGCTAGTGTCATACAGAATGGTTCCGTTGTCTTAAACATCTTCCTTGCTCTGCCTTTTTATTCCTTCTCCTTCTGATGTCCTCCTTCATTCACAATTCTTAGGTATTCTGTTCCATTTTTATCTGTTCTCAAACTCCAACATTCTTTCCTCATCCATGTCCAGTCTAGTAGTGAACCCAGCAAAGATATTCTCCCTTCTTATTTCAGGGTTTTTGAACTCTAACATGTCATTCTCACTCATGCTTACAGTGTCCACCTCTCTGCTTACTCTTTCTATATGTGCTTTGATGTTATCTTCTTTTCCCACTACAGTATATAAATAATAGCTATTTCAAGTTACTTAGCTGATGACTATAACTTCCTGCTATATTTGCTTGTAGTTCTGGCATCTTCTCTACCTCTGTATCTATGGTATGCCTTATAACATTTCTTTTTTTGCTTGCTTGTTTATTTTTTGTGATGCTGGGGGTTAAATCTATGACCTTTGCCCCATACTATATCTCCAACTCCTCTTTATGTTTTACTTGGTGATAGGGTGTCACTAGGTCATTAAGTTATCCACTGCTGGACTCAAACTGGTGCTTCTCCTGCTTTAGCCTCTCAGAGGGCTGGAATTAGAGGCGTTTGCCACCACACCCAGACTCTTGGAAATTCTTGTTAAAAGGCATAGTCTTCTGACTAAAAAGAAGTGCTATAAATAGGTTTTTAGTGATATGACAGTAAAATGTAGGAAGAGGGAAGAATTCTGTAGACTTCTAATTAGGCCTCAGTCTTTCTTTCTTTCTTTTTTTTTTTTCTTTTTGAGACAGGGTCTCGCTTTGTAGATCAGGCTGGCCATGAGCTCAGCCTCCAACTCACATCCCAGCAATCCTCCTGCCTCTGCCTCCCAAGTGCTGGGATTACAGGCATGAGCCACCACACCTGACACTGTGGTATGTGGTACTGATTGCTGCTGGGCGTGAGTCTCCACGACCAGTATTGTATGTGGTTACCTGGGAATAGAACCCGGGTCCTAGCACTTGCAAGACAGGTGCCAGAGCCACTGAACTAACTCCCCAGCCTTGGCCTCAGTCTTTGAGTGAGCCCATGGCCACAACTGTGAACATCACAAGTCTTCACCTCCCTCCTCCTACACTCGCTTGGGACAAAATGTCTAGAAAGGGCTTGAACTGGGTATCACCAATTCCAAGCAGGTGTAGCTCTGATAAAGCCCCAAAATTCAGGCTCTAGTAAAATTCTCCTCCCCATCCCCTACCTCCAGATGTCCATCAATAGATGAATAGATAAAGAAAATATGATGGTACAAACAATAGATTATTATTTAGTAATAAAGAAAGTAATTTCATTCAAAGGAAAATGGATGCAACTGCACACTAAGCTGGTAAGCAAAATTAGCCAGATTCAGAAAATATAACGTTATTTTCTCTTATATGACAAATCAAAAATGATGATGAGTCTTAGTTTTTTAACCATATAGGGTTGTTGTTGATAGATAAAGGCATACTCATGTATCTTTCATAATTTTCTTCATGTTTTGTGTGTCTTTTGTTGCTTTCTTCTACCCTTGTTTATCTCTGTGGTTTGATGGTTTTTCTGAACAGACAGAGTTTAGAGTTTGATCCTTTTCCCTTGTATCCTTATGTATTGTATCTCTTCTGCATGTTTTCATCAAAGTTCTTATCATCCTTTAACACTAAAATATATGGCTCCTTTTACAGATTTCTCATTTGGTCAGTCGGATGATGATAAATCTTCTTAATTTGTGTCTGCCTTGGAAAGACTTTATTTCTCCTTCAGTTATGAAAGATAGTTTTGCTAGGTATTACACTCTTGCCAGATTTTTTTTTCCTTCCAAAAACTTGAATATATCATTTCATTCTTTCCTGCTTTATTAAGTTTCTGCTGAAATCTTCCGTTAATCTAATTGAAGTTAGGTTATATTCCTTGACACTTGTCTCTTGTTTTTAGAATTTATCTTCTATTTTGGCCATTTCACACTTTCACTACAATATGCCTCAAAAAGAACTTTCTTTTATTGATATTATTCCTGGTGATTTACACCTCCTGGATCTGGTTGTCCATATCTTTCCTAAGATACAAGAGATTTTCAACTTTCATTTCTCTAAATATGTTTTCTATATCTTTTTCCCTTCTCTTTCCTTTGCAAAATTCATAGTGCAAATATTTGTTTGCTTAATGGTGGCTCATAAACTGCTTTCTTTCTTCTTCTTACTTAAACTATTCTTTTTCTTTTTTGTTTAACTGGGTTAATCCAAAAGACCAGTCTCCAAGTTTAGAAATTCTTTATTCTTTTTTTAATCTAATCTCTTGTGGAAGCACTCAACTGTCATGTGTCTCATTTTTTTAGTTCACTAGCTCCAAGATTTTGTTTGGTTCTTTTTTATGATCTCTGTTTCTAATACTGAATTTTGCATCCAGGTCCTACATTGTTTTCCTGATTTCACTGAACTGTCTATATTCTCTTGTATCTTATTAAATTTCCTTATAATTTTTACCTTGAATTCTTTTTTCAGGCAATTCATTGATCTTCTACTTGTTGGGATTTATTGCTGCAGATCTATTGCATTTCCTTGGAAATGTCACGTTGCCTTGCTTGTTCATGGTTTTGCATACAATGTTGAAACTTACATATCCAGTGGATTTGTTGTTTCCACCCATTTTGCAGGGTGGCCTTTGTAGTATAAGACTTTCTTCTGCACATGTGTCCATGGGTGTCAGTTGGGCTGACTATGCTGGCTTTGTTCCAGGCAGCCAAAGTGGTGTAGTTCTTCAGCCATAATCAATGGTGGCAATGACATGAATGTCATTGTGGCCATGCTATAGTTCACAGGACAGTTCCTCCAGCTGAAATGCACCTCTCTTAAGTGGGACATGTTCCCTGCTGGCCCTAGGTGAGGCACACATGGCTGCAGCTGTGGGTACACATCAGTTTCTGTGGGTTGGATGGAGATGAAAAGGGTCCAGGGCTCTGAAGAGCCAGGCAGGTAAGGCAAGGCTAGAGTAGCAGAAGAGTGAGAGACAGTACACTTGTCAGTGTCCTTAGGCCACACAGGAGTCAGGTCTCCCTGACAGGTCTAGGAAGGATTGGAAGGACATTGCTCTTGGCATTGCAAATGAGATGCTTATCAGCCTCAACCATTGTTTAGGTGCCTTTGAGAGCAGTGGCAATGCACTGCACTCAGCATAGGCCATCCAGCTGTGTCCCAAGGCTGCAAGTTGGTAGGCCACCCCCTGAGCAGATAAATTCCTTTCTAGCCCCATCACCATTTGCATCCCTGATGGAACTCTCAAGGCAGCATATAGCAGAAGCTGTGATATTGAGATTCCCCAGTTTCTAAGGCCTCAGACTAAGACTCCTACAATAACAAGTAGAGGCTGAGGTCCCATATCCTTTCAAGGCTGCACCCCTAGTGATTTAAATTAGGAGGCTCTGCCTTCTACAGGTTCCACCATCTCCCAGTAGTGCCAACCTGGAGAGCAAGTCTTCAATGTGGGTTTCTAGGGATAATTCCAGATCTAAACTATAGCTGCTGTGGATCAAAATTTTTGGCAAAGTAAATGTCATGCCAGCATGGTTTGAAAAGCTTCTTTTATATTCCTCCATCACCACCACCACCCTTCTCTTCTTCTGAGTTTTACCTTGGACTGGCTGGCAAAAAAGAACTTCCTACTAACCTTGAGTTTAATAAGAAAATTGCCTCATTTTTATGGTTTGTCTGCTTTACTTAATTAGTCAACTCAGGTATGGAAATCTTTTCAGAAATGTTTTGGGTTTTTTTTTTCAAATCTTTATTGGTACATTATATATACACATAATAGTCATTTTTAGCATCAAGAATTTGTACCAGTATATGATATGACACAATTTGATTCTCACCTTTTCCCATTCCCCTACCCACCTCACAACAACCCTATATACATAGGCCATTCCTTTTTTATGATCATCATATTGTTCTTAGAAATGTTTTTAAAAGGTTATTTGAGAGTTTTGTTTGTTTTGCCTTTCTTAGTCATTGTGATAAACAGAAGAATTTATGTTGAAGGGAGGTATTTTTTATTGTTGCTGTGAGCAAAAGATTGTGACCAATGCACAGGACTAAGGCAAGAGGGCCTCAGGTTCCGGCCCAACCTGTGCAATTTAGAGAGACCCTATCTCAAAATAAAAAATTTTAAAAGTCCAGGGAAATGACCCGGCATTAAGGCCCCAAGACAATACCACAGAAAGAAAAATTCAGGAATAGTACTGCTAATCTATGATTCCAGTAGAAGTCCGGGATTCCTAGAGCAGCTGCAGTTTGCCAACCCATTATGTGCAGGCTCCTTTTTCTATCTCAGATGAGACGTCATAGAACTTTTGAATGGACTTTACTGTGACTTAGCTTCTTCTACTTATAATCTTACTATAAGCAAAAAAGAAAATCAGCAGATTTGGAGCAGAGGAAAAACATATGGACAGCAACCCCTCAGCCCACCAATGTCCCATGAGATCCTTAACTACTTTTCAAGACTTGTCCTTGCGGGAAAAGGAACCATGAGCGGTCAGCAGTCCCCAGCAGGGGATCCTCTTTGCACATTGTAAAGTTTGAATCTCTATTAATTCTATTATCTCTAAGTAACTATTCCTTAGTTACTTAGGAATAAAGACAACTACACTCCCTCTTGCATAGTGATTTCCTTGAGGTTGGTGAAGGCCCTAGTCTGATCCTTCCTGCACAGGCCAATTCATTTTGTTCTGAAAGTTACATCTCATTGGTGATGACCCTACTGCCTCTTAATGAATTCCCCCATGTACACCAGGCAGTGTATTCCCTTTTACTCTTGGAAGAATTCTGGAAATAAGGAGAAAGAAAATAAAAGAGACATTTGCAAACACACATCACCAAAATAAAATGAAACTGAAATAAGAGTGCTCACCTTTCCAAAACCTTTCAATCAGAGGTACAGATAAAGGATAAAACCAAACGAGAGCACAGAACCAAATGAGAACGCACCAGGAAAGGCAAGACATCCTCACAGACACAACGTAAACTGCACAGAAATCAGATAATTCAAAGCAGAAGGCTACTTTCCTTCTACCAGACAAGGTTTGCCAGAAAGGCTTTTACTGTACTAGAGTGGAAGCAAAGTCCTTAATTAGGGCAGCTTTATGTAAAACAGGTCTTATGTACATCCAGTAGGGCACACTTACCACAAAGAGTGGGGCTCAGCCAATGAGAAGAATGAGAAGAAAAGGTGATTCCCTGTTCCTTCTCCAAGTGGCCTTGCTTCAGGCCCACCACTGAACTCAATAACACATGAGTAGATTTGGAAATAGCACATCATAGGGAAGGAGACATGACTGACCTGGGAAACCATAACTATCATCTTTCTTTCCTTAACAACAAAATAAGGATTATTTAAGGTATTTTGAAGTAATAATCCTTTATCACAATGAATAAGAAGGGTAATGTCAGCCTGAGACTGAAAAGAGAGTGTCTGGGCCGATGTCTTCAGAAAAGTGTCCAGAGGGGCCTGATGCAAGGTGGTATCTCTGACAGTGTCTCCCATGAGCAGCTCATGGTACCAGGAATCAGCACAAGATACTTTAATCCTGACTTCCCAGTTTATGTTTCATTTATGTATTTTCTAGTTCAGCCTCAATGATGGAGGTCCCATTTCAATTCTAAAGTCCTTCAGAGGGAGAATAGCTGGGCCCCTGTAGGGCTCTGCCCTTCAGCCTTTGCCTCAAAAGATACTTCCAGCTCTGCAGGAAATGTCAGCAGGAGCCACTGCTGACAAGGCAGAGAATTCCTCAGCTCCTGGACATCCTGTGGAGCGAGGCCTCTGGGCAGCCCATTCATGACATACCTACCCAGAACTCCAACCATGGGGGAAAGGTTGGACTGCTTGATGTACTCCTATGGCTGCAGTCAGCCTACAGGAACAGACTGTTCCACTTCACCCACATGAGCCTGGAGCTGTGCTCACCACCCCGCCAGCAGAACCCCCAGGAAGACAGCGGGATGTAGGAATCCAGCCTGCATGCTTTACTATCTACTGCCTTGACCTTTTCAGTGAGCTATAATTTGTGACCTGTCTCCTCTGTGGCTCAGAAACTGAACCTTGGCAGAGTGATGCAAACCAGGGTTGTGGCTTGTCCTTGGGGAGGTGAGGCCACCAGCCCAGCCATGATGCACACAGCGTCTGCCTGGTCCCTCTTACGCACCCTCCCCACACTTCCCACCCTCTTGAGTCCTGTGTGTTCTGGGGAATTCTAGGCCGTGACCATGTCCTTGTTTTCCACATCCCTCCTCAGCCCACCCAAAAGAGAGGGTGAGCTGTCAGTTTGATTCGATCTCTTCTGTCCAGAGGTAACTATGGGATTCAGCTCAGCACTACCCCCAGTAAACAGTCCCAAGCTGCTCTGATCTCTGCGGTTTCCCAGATCCCTGGCTCATAACCCAAGGATCAGGGCCTAGGAATCACTCTCCACAGTGCCTCCATCAGGTGAGGCTGTCCCTCCCGGGAGTCAGGTCACCCCTTCCAGTCACCTCCCCAAACCCAGAAAGAAAGCAGAAAGAATATTTCCTCTAATTTGGAGTAGAAGAAGAAGGCAAAAGTGATGTAGATTAGAGCATGGCAAAGCTGGCTGGAGAACTGGGCATAACCTGGTAATTACAAGATCCCTGAACACATGTGCAGAACAGTTCCCAAAGCCCTCCGCATAGACTTCTGCCCAAGAATTCGAGCAGGTTTTCAATAGGGCAACCTAAACCTGATGTCAACCTGAGGCATAAGATCCCAACACTGCCCTTGGGTCCCGAATGTGGAAATTCTCCTGGTTTCTTAAAGATTTGGACAGTACAAAAAGACATAGACACCAAGAAGAGTTGCTTTCATGGCTTTCCTCATGAGAGACTACTTTGCTTTCTCTAGGATGTACTTTTATCTTTTTTTCCTCTTTTTTTTTTTTCCTCTTTTACTCAGCCCAAGCTCACTCTTGGGAAGAGCAGAGCCAGTTTATCCCTCACTCCTCAGTTTTACTTTTTTACATAAACTTTGCCACTCCTTTTTGTTCATTTCATTCTATTCCTTGTTCAAGATGAGGAGAACCTGGAATTTAACTCCAGAAGAAGAGGGGAGCAACCTAGTAACTTTTATTTGGTGAGCTATTTTTAGAAATAAGCAATCTGATAATATTCTGGCATAGCCACCTGGATAATCAAAAAATCCAAGAGATTCCAATAACATAGCCAACCCTGGAGGGAGCAGAGAAGGCACATAGAAGGCACTCTGGGAATCCTCACATTTATGTCTTCCATCCCTGGTGAGGGCAGCTCAGATGACATGGGGAGCCTTGGTCTGAGATGTTTCAAGATGAGGCCAGCCCAAGCTGTCCTTGAACATGGGGGTCTCCCCTAGGCTCACTATGGAAAGGCAGATATAACTAGCAGAGCATAGTTCAAGCTCAGTCCCTATAACTCCTATGAGAAGATTGGGCCAGACTCTAGCTGAGCCTACACGCCAAAATGTTCTAGAAGGTTCACTGTGCATAGTTGCTTCCATTTATGCATTTTGAAGACACAGCTATGGCGTATGGTTCCAGCTGTCCATCAACCAGTTCTCTTCTTCCTAGGCACATAGAATGACTGCAATCTGGTCCACCTCACAGTTCACATACCCTGGCCCGGGCTGGGTTAGTGGAGCTGAGGTCAGAGCCCTGTACCTCCACACATGGGTGTCTCTCTCTTCCACCAGCATGACCTGGCAACTCAGGCGACCACTTGTGAAGTCGTTGGTAGAAGTTTCCCTTCTTATATTTCTATCCAAGTTAGGATAATATTTCATGAAGTGCAAGAATGAAGTCATGGACAAGGAAACATTTAAGGGAAGTGTTCATTGGAAGTATTAGAAGCAAGAAAGTTCTCAATTGGGGAGGTCCTTAAACAGGATGTCACAGTGGCCTCACTGTCTAGGTCTTTCATGAATAAGCAGACCTTATGAAAATGTTAAAGGTCCAGAGGATACTTTATCACAGGTAGCCTTGTAAGTTTAAAATAAGCCATGGAGGGCCAAGGATTTAGCTCAGTGGTGAATGGGGCTCTGGACCTGTGCTTTTCACCTGTACATTATACTTTCACCCACAGATCTCCACCCTCAACAAAGCAATAATATTAGTGACAGCACATCTCAACTCCAAATACATGCAAATGGTATACCTTCTAACACAATCCACCAGAGGAAAAATATGAAAAACTGTAGGAATACACATCCTAGATCACTTATCTTGAAGACGCCCTCAATCCCCATAATTATACCCAGCTCTAGCTAATATTGCGTTTCTCTCTTGTGGGTCTGCAGTCTACTTGAGTGCATATTTTTCAAATTTCTGTCTCATAAATCCCTCATGCCTCTTATTGACAAGCCCTAAAAATTCCTTTTCTGCAACAGGAGTCAGGGAAGCTACCACTCTTAGAGTAACTCTTAGAGTAGCTCTTAGAGTAACTAAGAGTGGGGTTGGTTTTGAAACTTTCCAGGACCCTGTCTGATTACCAAGTCCCCTGTCCTCCAAATTCCATGGCAGCTACCACAAGTCAGCTCTGTTTATTGGCCCTTCCTATGTGAACCTTAGACTAACCCGTGTGTTTTAAAATTTTGTTTTCCACACTAAGACTGCATCCTATCCCAGTAAGAATGACTTTCATCCAAAATACAAAGAACAACAAATGCTGGTGAGGGTGTAGAGAAAATGTAACCCTTGCATATTGGTGGGAATGTAAACTAGTACAACCACTATAGAAATCAGTATGGGGACCCCTCAACAAACTAAAAATATAAACTGCATTTAACCCTGGTATACCTCTCCTAAGACTGTTTGGAAAGTGCCACACCACTCTGCCTTAGAGCCAGTAGATAATGGATTGAAACTTCTACAAAATGTGAGCTAAATAAACCTTTTTCCAGCCAACTTTAAGTGTCAGATATTATTTTGGGTTTCTCATATAAGAGAAATCATCAGATGTTTAACCTTCTGTTACTGACTCATTTTATTCAGTATTATGGTTGCAAGATCCATCCCTTTTTAGCACATGACATGAATTTATCTTCTTTATGATTGAATAAAGACTAATAAGCTATCCCCATTCTATCTCCAGGGCAACAGAGTGGTTTATCTCTGTCCTGTCCATAGGGCTGCTGCTGTTCCAGCTGCCTACTAGATGAATATCACCTCTGGTCTCAGGGCAGGGGGATCTGGGTCAACTGCTTGTCCTTGATGTTCTCTCATCCCCTCCAAGTGCCCCCCATTGAGAAGTGCTTTCCAGCCTTATTCTGCTATAAGGGGAGGGGCCTGGGGCTCCCTAGCTGAACCTTGCCACCCTGCTGCAACTTGGACCCATGACCATGCCTGGGAATGACCAATCAGTTTCTACAAAGTGCTCAAAGCATGAGCTGTCTATATGCTCATCAAATAACCAATGCAGGGGCCCGGGATATAGCTCAGTGGTTCCGGAGCCTGTCTAGCAAGTGCAAGGGCCTGGGTTCGATCCGGTAACCACATAACAATACTGGGCGTGGAGACTCCCCAGCAGCAATCAGTACCACATACCATGGGGGGGGGGGGCGCGTGGTGGCTCTCGCCTGTAATCCCAGCACTTGGGAGGCAGAGGCAGGAGGATTGCTGTGATGTGAGTTTGAGGCTGAGCTCAGGGCCAGCCTAAACTACAAAGCGAGACCCTGTCTCAAAAAAAAACCCAAAACAAAAAAAGTACCCTAAATAACCAATGCAAGGCACATTTCCACCTAGGGAAGGATTTCTTAAGGAGTTCTGGTATGACATATGACTATTTTTAGTATTTTTAGTTTCCTTTTGCTGCTTCTGACCCCTAAATCCTAAGGCAGAGCTCATGAGTGCCAGTTACCAGTATCTAGATTAGGACCCTGCCACCCTGGTGACCCCAACCCAGTGCAGACCAAAAGACCAGAGTGGTGTCCATGGTGTAATGTCACCAGAGGCCATATCCCTTGTCTAGGCCAAAGAAGGATGTGCCCTTGGTGAGCACTGACCTTCATGGTGGCATAGCTTCCTTGTCCTCCCCCATGTGCAAGTCATGCTTGGCTATGATATGAGGTCATCTTCTCCAGACCAAGCCTGTTCTGACTCCTCTGAACTGCTCTGGAACTCCAAGTTTCCTTTCACAGATGGTTACCTGTGATCAGGGCTCACCATCATTAAACTCATAGACTTCACTGCCTTCCTGCCAACTGGTTAGCCTTGCTTATTGTAGAATCTTCCAGGGAAACAGGCAAGCTGCAGGCATATCACTCTGAAGGGTGCAAATCAAGGTCTCCCCATTTCCCAGCCTTCCTCCAAGAGGACCTGCTACAGGAGGTTCAACCTGCTCACGAGTCCTGTCCCAGGAGGGAGTATAGCCAGAGCCTGCAGGTTCAAGGTCAGCCTCTGCAGGTTACCTATCTCTCATCAGTCATGTAGAAACAAGGAAAAAAATTCTAAGCAATGGATAACATTGCGGTGCTTTCCTGCATTATCTTCTCAGTGATGAATGGTCTCTCCTGTAAAGTGGGTAGGAATTTTATTCTAGTCATAAAATGCAGGCTTACTCAAAGGAGATAAGGCTGTAAACACTGGTCTTAGTTCAGGAACCTTGACTAGGGTCATCATGACTGCAGCAAATACTGGAGAGGCAACAGCATGGTGGGAGTGTGACAAAGATGGTCCCCTATCCTCCCTGAGAGACACTGTGCATCCTCTTTTATTTCCAGTATGAGGGATTACAGGGCCTCACATATTCTAACAAGTGCTTTATCACTGAACTACATCCCTAGACAAGGGCCACCCCAACCATCACAGCCTGTGTGCTGTGCCTGAGAGGTGAGCACTGCACAGCTGAAACTGTCCAGTGTCACTCTCGATGCAAACACCTGCTGCTGAACACTGTCCCAGAATCACATCTGGAGTGTGCCAAATGCGCCAAGCTGCTCCTGACTTAGGAGCTGGTGGATGATTTCATAGTGACTCCTCTGGAGTATTCCTGCCTTTGGGCTCCCTTAATCAATTAGAAATTATATGAATGAATGTAACAGGATTGATTTCTGAACTCACAGTCAAACTGTACATCTTTCACCTTGACTTTCATACCTTCACTTTTTTTAAAATCAAGTTCTGAGCTGTTTTTGGAATGAAGGTCTTGAGATTACTGAACTGATTCATTATTCATTGTTTGGAAACTTTTCACCCTGAGAACAAGGACTTCCTTTGCCCAACATAAGACACACTGCTGACGCAGTCTCAATAAACACATGAAAGAGTTACTTACCATACTGCATTTTGACAGATAAGACCACAGTTGTTCCATAGTTACCCATGGCCAGCAATTCTAGGCACTGTCTTGTAACACAGCCAGATTCCTACAAGAAAGCTGGATGAAGCCTACAGACTTCACTTCAGCAGCTGTGAAGATGCTACACAGAAAGCCAGCGCATCTTCCTGCAGCAGCCACAGAGCTGCTTCAGACGCTCCAGTAAATATCTCCAGGTTCCACCAAAATTACCAAGAACAAACTCCAAAAGCACTTCCACTTCTAGCAACTAGGGTATTCAAAAGCATATAAAAGTGCATCTTTGGACTGGCAAAAAGGACAGAACATCATCAGGATCCAGAGAGCAGGGATGCGGATAGGCTTCAACACGGAAGCCGGGGCAGCAGCCCAGGCTGTGGCCATGATCCTCTTGTAATAATCCAGGGGTTTGAGCTCAAGATGTAAGTATAGTCACAAATCAGGACCAACAGCCCTAAGGGAGTTATAACTTCCAAGACTACACTGGCAATGAAAATGCACTTCAGAAACTTTATTCTGTCCAATGCTAGAACACAAGAAGGAAGCTTGCTTCCCTGAGCCTAGGCATGAAGGAGAAAAGATTCCCTAAGATTAGAGATAAATGCCCTTACACTGTTGGGAACTGTGTCACTCACACCTTAGAGACATCCCCAAACAAACTGATTTCCTAAGAAAGGAAACTCATCATCTTTGGACAAGTGGAAAAAGCAGAGAAAACTCAGGAGAAACCAACAGCTTCAAGCTGTCCCCAACCCACAAATAACAGGTGCTCAAAACCCAATGTCAATGACAATAGTGTTTCTACATTTGAAGAAGTCACACTGGAGTATAATTAATAAATAATAGGGGGTAAAATTGCCTGAAGAATTTTATATGCCAACAAAAACAGTTGGATTCTAGGGCCTCAGAGAGTCCCAAGGAGAACAATAAAGAGATTTTTGACCTAGACAAAGGGAAGTGGAACAAAGTTACATCAAAAACAAACTCTTTCAAAATTTTCAATGTGAATTTATTTTCTTTTATTGGTATAGATTTGTAGGACATCACATTTACATTCATTTAGATTAACTGATTAAAATAATGTTTTCTGGGCATAGTGGCAAATGCCTGGAATCCCAGTATTTGGGAGGCTGAGGTAGAAGGACTGTTTTGAGTTCAAGCCCAGTCTATAGGCAGTGGGTGATAAGAGACTGGGCCCAGGTGCAAGGGCACACATTTCAAACGAAAGTAAGCGATTAGGCTGGGTCTGAGTGAAAGGACTCTAGAGACAAAAGCTCATCTGACAGGACCAATAAGTGCCTGGCTGGCTGCACAGCAACTATCATCAGACAGACTCACCCTGCTGACAATTTCCAGCCCAGAATGAGTGTCCTGCAAAGCTCAACTGGAGCTTCTCATGGAGTGGATTCTGTGGCTGGGTCCATCCTTTTTACACACCTCAAAATATGGACTGAAAGATGTTGAAGCCGACCCTCCTCTGGTTCGAATCACATGGAGAGATCAGCCTCTGTGCCAGGAGAAGCCTCTAGTCCCAAAGCCAACCTTCCACTTGCCTGCTGCAGCCCTTCACTGTTATTTTGTGGAGACTCTGAAGTGCCAGGGACCTCACTGTCACCACCTCAGCGAGCTCTTGCCAGTGCAGATCCGCCCCCTGCCGGGCAGTGTAACAGCATCTGTGAGCCAGGTGAGGTAGCTGGTCGACGTTTGGCATCGGCCTCAGTATCAGGTCTCAGCCAACACCTGGGAGGCAGCAGATGTCCCGTTGCTAGGCCAGGGACCGCACAGCAGTATACTGGATAGCAGCATGGACCTAGTAGATGTGTTCGTCTTCAGTAAGGCCCCACATTGATGGCTGCCTTCTTCTGGAATCTTCCCAGCGAGAGATGGAACGTGCCACAGCTGAGACCATAAGCCTGTCCACTGCACAGCAGGACCTGGCTCCCGACACTTATCTCTGCAGCTCTGTGGCTACCTGCTGAGGTAGGCAGCCCCGAGGCTGAGTACCAGCACACCCCAGTGGACGCCATGGCTCACAGCATTGTTGCAGAGATCTGTGTTGCAGCAGGAGGCTCTGGAGGCAGCCAGGCTCTCCTGGAAACCGGGGCAAGTGTAAGCACATGACTTTATAACGGTTTCCTCGCCCAGGGGTCCTGGAAAACACAAGACAGAGAGCCATTGCCTGAGACCTGTGAAATCCATCCCTGCACCTTTCAGAGAGCTGAGACCTGCCCAATCCTTGCTCATTGTTTTCTGACCCACAGGGAGACATTCAGAGGTTAGTGGGGTAGGGGCTCAGATTGTGACTCGGACTAGCACTCAGAATGTGGCCTGGCCGGGCTCAGGGCTCAGTGTGGGCCCATGGTCAAGACTCAATGTGAGACCAGGCTCAGAGCTGCGTGTTATCAGTCAGGGCTCAGTTGGAGCCAGGATGAGGATCCAGTGGGTAAGCATGGCCAGGGCTTGGCATATGATGAGCTCAGAGCTTTCGCCACAGCTGACTTTCCTCCTTTTTCCTTTCTGAATCATTTGAATCTGCTCTGTCTCATGTGCAGGGCAGGTCACATGGAGCCTAATATCCACTCCTCTCCCGGCCTTTAGGAAAGAGGTCCCAGGGTCATTCCTATTTTAGAGGAAGGAAATAGGGCATTGCTGGCAAATCTCAGCACCTAGATGAGAGGTGAGTCTTCCCAGCCACCTGTAACTATGCTCAGCCCCAGCTCTCTGGGGCCCCAAGTGCCAGGTCCTGAGAGAAGGCACAGGAAGGGGGACACTCACTGGTCCACGTGGTCAGGCAGTAGCGAGTGTTTTCTTGGCAAGTCACAGGGTGGAAACAGTCTCCTGGCGCAGTGCACTCGTGACACTGCAGTGCCTGGGCTGGGGGAACACAGCTGAGGTCAGAGGCCAAAGTCTCCAGCTGTGCAACTGCACAGGCACAGATCTTGCTCCCTGGGAAGCACCCGCTGACCAAACCCTCCACTGCTTCTCTACCCACCACCCTGCCAGGTGGACAACGCTGCCCAGGGTACACGGGGCTTTGAAGCAGCTAGCTCTCAGCTCTCCAGAGCAGTCCAGAGGCAGTTTCCTACCCCATGTCAGGGTAGGAAACCACAGTGATGAACAGCCCGAAGCCCTACCCTCCTGGAACCAGAAGCCACAGCGGACAGAGCGAGGTTCTGCCCAAGAGTGACACAAGTTCAGGGGATGAGAAGGTCTCGGGCAAGCTCCAACTTCTGGCTGTGCTGTGGGCAGCAGAGCCACCTCATTCTGGGGCCTGTCTAGATCCTCAAGATGTCTGCCAGCATCTCCAGGAACCCTAGGTCCCCAGGGCCAGAGTCTCATTGGCTCACCTGACCACACAAGCAGGAGCAGAGGCAGCCACGGCAGGAGAGTCCTCATGGCTGGGCCAGGTGATGGCAGACAGGGCACACAGTCTTTATAGGACTGCCACAGCTGGGCAGGTGGAGCACCAGGTTCCTGTCACTCCTACTGCAGCATGTGTCATCACTGGGGTGTGGTCGGCACATAAGCATCTCTGGGATCCATGCTTGGGTATTTTTTTTTCTTTCAGGGCTGCTCCAGGACTCCACCCAACTTCCCATGTTCAGGCTCCTCCTGGCAAGCTTTCCAGCCTCCTCCATCCTTGGACAACTCTGTTCTATATCTTGCTGGGGCATGTTGTCCAGGGCACACTTTCCTCTTGTCCATAGTAACAAATACCACAGACAGGGTCAAAGCCAGGAAGAGAGTCTTCTCACAGCTCTGAGCCTGGAATCCAAGTTGCCTTGTGGGCAAGGCCGGCTCCTCCTGGCTCCTGTCCTTGACATGTGGATGGTTGTCCCTCTGTGTGTGTCTCTGTCCTGATCTCCCCTTCTTATAAGGACCTAGTCAGCCTGGATCAAACTCCCCCCTCCAGTGACCCTACTGTACCTTAATCATATCTCTGAAGACCCCATCTGCAAACACAGCCACACTCTGAGGTCCTGGGATTTCAAACCTTAACACGAGAATCTGGGGGGATAATCAATTAATTTCATGATACGGAGGAGGGGAAGAAATCATGCCTTTTTCACACTTGGGTTTGGGTGTGTAGATAGTTAGCAGCGGCTCTGTGGCACAGGGTGTTACTGCCTCCCTCCTGTCCGACCCGTCAGGGAGCTGTGTGAGGGATCCTCAGGAGATGAAGAAATCAATTCTCCACCCATACCACAGCCCTCAGGATGCCTCTATTTCATATCCCACCAAGAGAGAAGAAACAGCCCATTAACAGAGACCCAGTGGTATGTAAAATCTGACCCTGTTTCAAACCACTGAAACAGAAAGAAGAGAGTTTCACTTATAGGGTGAGAGCATCCCCAGGAAAGCAGAACCAAAGCTGGGGAACCCGCTAAACATCACCCCAGCCTCAGCCGCTGATGTGTCGGTCAGGACTCCCAGGGGAGTCCCACAGCTGCATGGCTGGTGAGTCTGAGGATACACAGCTGCTCTTCACTAAATGTACCCACCGTGAGTGCAGGGAATGGATCCCTTGAGCTTCGAGGAAGGGCCTGAATGACAATCTGAGGGCACTGTGGTAGGGGATTCTCCCTTGTGGTTCCCACAAGTGGCTAGAGGACAGATGATCCAAGGATGTATGGATGGATGGCTGCCCCTGCCCAGTGCCCCACCTCACAGATATGTGTATATGGGCTCCAGGGACCCTCATCACACAGCCGGCACTCGGAGTGAGGCTGAGCGCACTGCCCTAGTCTCTGGGGGCCTTGCGCGTCTCCCACAGTACCAGTGAGTGTAACAGGGCCCAGCTCACAGCCATTTTGCCTTCCTGCCTTGAAGGCACCTCCTGGGCTATCACCCACCACAGGCCCGGGGTCCTGCCCAAGTGCCCCGCCCCCGAGGGAGCCTAGAAGTGAGACACAGCACAGACAAGCCCTATCCAGAGCCATACAGAGGCAAGAGGTGGACAGTGTGGAGCCTAGGTCTCCATGGTCCACAAGGGGCCTCCTCCATGCCTGGCCAGGCCAGAAGAGGAGTGGAGAAGCACATCCCCTCCATCACCAGGAGGGAAAGTAAGTGTGGGGACAGGTGTCGAGCTAGGGACGCTGAGGGACAGGACTTCCTGAAAGGGCTAGCAGGGTCTCAGGGACAGCTGAGTCTCTGGGAGCCTTCTGTGTCTCAGGGACTCAGTCTTTCTTCTCAACTTCCTGGATCCCAGTTGTGCACTTTGTTCATTCCGTGGACATGGAAACCAAGACCAGCTGGTCACCTGTGGTGAGGGCTGAATGCTATGATGGGGGGATTGGGACAGCCCCCCTGTATTCATGTCTCACTCCCTCATACAAAGGAAAAGCCATCACCTTCTAGGGGACCCAGCTGGTGACCTCATCCAGCCCAGCCTCAGCCTGCTGATATATCAGTCATGTCTGCCACGAGAAGCTCTGGGAGAGCCATAGGTGACAGCAGCACCCAGGGTTTGGCTGACAGCCTTCCACAACAGACTCCTCTTCCCCTAGTGACAGGAGAAAACAACATACTCTGAGCCTCTCCACACACATCCCCCTGAATCTCATAACACCCCAGAGAGGTGCTGGCCACTGCTACAGCCTCCACTGAGAGCCCAAGGCCCAGCCAATTGGTATTGTGCTAATTCCTCTGGGTCATGGAGAAGGTCAGAGGTCAGCACAAAGAGAATAGCCCATTACTACAAGGCAGCCAGGCTTGGCAAGGCAGCAATTACCTTGACTCATCACTGACTAGACAGTTCTGTTTGTTGTGTTTGTTGTAGCTAAGGCAATCTAAACATAGCACAGAGTGTTGCTAGATTTGTAAACAAAGAAACGGTCCAGAGATGCCTCATCTGCAACCCAGGAACCTATGGATCTATTACCTCCTACCAAAGAAGTCAGCTAAAGATTTGGACCTAGCCAGATTATCTTTGTTATCTAGGTGGCTTGAAGTGTCATTACAGGTTTTTATAAGAGCGCATCCTGGCTTGGGGAGACAGATGGTAGAGTAAGGGCAGAAGAGAGAGGAGGCCTCTTATAACATGAGAGACCAGATACCCAGAGTACAGATCTGCTGACGCCTTGACCCCAGCCTGCAAGACCCACATGTAAACAGTAGATACACCTTCCACCCATGGTCATCCATCACAGCAGCCTCAGAAGACTAAGCCATTAAGCTTTCTCTTGCTAAGTGGGCCCAGAGAAGTGGCCCCAGCTCCAAGGTTCTGTCCTGGGGGAGATGGCTCATGGTCCTTATGACAGGCACACAGACAGGGCCTGGGCCAAGGGACCCCTCATGGGGATTCCAGCCCTGGGCCCAGATTCCAGCCTTGGGCCACTGCCGACTGTGCCATGAGATGCCATCTTGTTCTATTCCTAGGACAGCCTTGCTCCCAGAGGCCTGTCCTCCTGTTCCCTGGAAGGTCTCTGAGTCATTTAACCTAGACACTAAATTTGGGTGTGGCGGATAACATGTAGTTGTATTTTGGTGGGGAGGGAATCTATTTTGCTAATCTCTACCTTTTGATTGGAGAATTTATTTCATTTATATTTAAAGTTACTATGAAAATGATTTACTTATTGACTTATTTCATTTTTATATTTACATTCTTTTTGTTTTTCATTTCCTGCATTACTTTATCTCTGTGTTCAGTTTATTTTCTTCAGCAATATTCATTTCCTTTGGAATACTGTGTGATTCTAGTCTGTGTCTTTGAGAGTACTATGGGGATTACAGTTAGTATCCTGAAATTAAATACTCTAACTAGAATTTACACAAGCTGAGCTTCAAGAACATATTAAAAACTATCCCTTTAGAGCTTGCCCCCCAACCCTTTCAGTTACTGATGCCTCAAAATTACATCTCTCTATATTATGGCCCCAAAACATACATAAGTCATTGATTTTTTTATTTTGGTACTCCCTAAATCACGTATAAATAAAACGGAGAGTTTTTTCAT
Organism: Petromus typicus; assembly: GCA_004026965.1. Taxonomy (NCBI): domain Eukaryota; kingdom Metazoa; phylum Chordata; class Mammalia; order Rodentia; family Petromuridae; genus Petromus; species Petromus typicus. The sequence continues at coordinate 23,945 of PVIR01011372.1, forward strand.
TGTAACCTGTGAGGCTTCCTGGACATTCTCCTGGGATGGTTTCAGGTAACAAACATCCATTGCTTTGCTTAACACCTGAGATGATATCCAAATTTCTCCCATACTTTAGAAAGACAATTTGGATCCAGGATTATGCTTGGGTATTTTTTTCTTTCAGCATTTTGACTGCACATAACTCACTATTTTCTGGCTTACAAAGATCTGATGAGAAATCTGCCGATGATCTCGTGAAAGACTCCTGGTACATAACTGCCACGGACCGCTCGCGGCATGAGGATCCAGGGAGCACTGAAGTAAGGAATGGATGGAGTCGGCGATGATAGACAACACACGAACACAAGAGAGGTTGGTGATGCTGCTGTAATTTTTACTGAAGTGAAGCCCTTTTTTTATACAGAAGTTGTAGATGGATATTGAAAAAGTAGACAAACTTGTTTTATCCAGGGCACATAAAGGGTGAAGGTCTGTTTTTTGGTGGGGGTTGTTTTGTTTAGTACACACGGGGTCGTAATGACCTATATGCCTATTGAATTTAATTGGGAGAGTTATTAAAAGTGTTATCGTGTGGTTTGGTGAAGGTCAGCAATGCTGGCAGCTGTTATGAAGCTGATTTTACTGGGAAGAACTATAAGCCCTTATAAACATGTTTTTTTTTTTTCTTTTTTTGCTGTTGTAACACATTAAAAAGAAAAAAAGGGGGTCACTTTTAAAGCAATTAATTCTGAAAAACAATCACTAGGTTTGGTAACTAAGTGGCGCCAAGCTCTGAGGCAATGAATACACAAGGTTAGCAAGCCAAGGTTATTACTGGATAGAAAACGAGAGCAGTGATACAATAAGCAAAAGCACACTAGGTTTTTTTCCGCTGGGCCACTGCACATGTTTTCGTGAGGCTTAGCTCTGGGGAGCACGTACCTCCAAGCCTGGGGGTCTTTGTTTGTGAGGACCTCTGGTGCTATGCCAAGGCTTTTGGCGTGGGCATGGCACATAACCAGTCACTTTCCTGCTGCTCTCAAAGTTCTCTGTTTTTTTCTTTAAAGGTTTGATTATAATATGCTGGTGTGAGTCTCTGAGTTCATCTGAGCTCACTGAGCTTCTTGGATGTTTATATTCATTTATTAAAATTTGGGGACTTCCAGGTCATTATTTTTAAATAATCCCTCTGCACCTTTCTCCCTCTCTCTGTTCATTGGATTCCTCCAGTGTACTAAGGCTATGTTCACTTTTCTTCAATCTTTTCTTCTTTCTCTTCCTCAGACACAATAATTCCAGTTATCCTGTACTCAAATTTGTTGATTCTTGTATCTGTTCAAATCTGCCTTTGAATCTCTCTAGAAAACTTTTCAATCCTTTTTATTGTTGTCAGCTCCAGAAATTTTTGTTTCCACTTTGACTTCTTGTCTCTTTGTTGATATTTCCATTTTGTTCCATTTTTCATGCCTTTCTCTGCATCTTCCTTTAGTTTCTTGCACACTTTTAAGACAGTTGTTTTAAAGCCTCTTGTCTGTACTCATCCTCCTGGGGTGAGCACACTGCAGGCGGAGTGAGGAGGGACAGTTTATAGTATCATCAGTGCTTAAGTGAGACCATTGGGCCACATCTCCCTCCTCCCAGCTCCCCTGTTCTCTCCATCTAGATCACCCTGTAATCCCAGGAGGAATGCACAGCCAATGCCACTTAATTTCCATAACAGCCAAAGATGAACAGTCACCATCATAATGATGGTAATAATGGCCAGTGATTGTGGGCAGAGAACAGCTATGTAGAAATAGCCTAGCTTCATCCAGTCTTCATAATCTTGTCACTTAGGCCCTTAGAATGTAGACCTTTCACTTAACCATGCTTCTCAGTTAGCATATCCTCAGTTTCCTAACATAATTGCACTTCCTAAACACATCAAAATATCTTGCTTCCAATATAGTAATAAGCAGAACTGGGAACCCTTTATGGCTCTAGAAAGATTTGGAAATAGCAGTGTGGGCTTTGGCAGTAGCTGTCATTTCCAAGCACCAGAGAAGTTGACACTCCTTGTAAGGGACACATGATTTGTTATCCATAGATCTTCACCACTCATCAGATATCACATTGGGAAGATGTCTGGACAAAGATCAGGAAGAGGGTACTCTACAACTTCACAGGAGAATCTATACAAAAGATTATATAATCTATACAAAAGATTATGAGATCACTGAAGAATTAGTGGACCTGTATTCACACAGTGCTGGATTGTTACAAAGTTGGTATTATCGATTCTCCTCATAGTATCTCTAGCTCACATCTTGGATATACATGGGATTATCTGTTCTAATTTCAGCACTATCTGTTGTCAAAATCTGAGTTCTTTACTGAGTAACTTAATGATGGTGCTCACCAGCAATTTGACCACTACTTCAAAGAACCAATATTGTTCACCATGGTGACTGTGCCTGCAAAAGGGAGTGAGAGAGCCACATTGCTGTGCGACTAATGACCGATCTGTGGACTGGGGTCAAGACCACCCCCAATGTTAGGAAAGAATATGGCCAAATTCTTTATAACACTACTACAGATTCTTCAAATATATTGAGTCTTGAAATGTTGCTAAAACAGTGTTAAAGAACCTTTTTAAAATATTGCATTAGAAATGAAGGTTACCCTACTAATAGGGAAAAAAATTAGAAGACCTGGTGGGCAGTCTGAAATTATCTATAACTATATGCAGAGTCCCTTTATCCAGATGTCATGGGAAAAGAAAGAAGGGAAAGTTGTCATGTGAATTTCTAATGTGTTCGAAGCAAATCTTTTATTAATCTGATAGCTGCTAGTGAGGATATCCTGAAGGACCAAGATACATTAATGGCCCACACGCCACAAGTGGATAAACTCATCAAGCTAAATGCCTCACTTTCCCAAATAGTTTTGAATGACTTTTAAGGTTAGGGTTATTGGGTCCAGCCCCTGCCAGAGCTCTTCTGTGTGTCGGATGCCCACAGCTCAGCTCCTCATCCTCCCCATGGTCGTCTCACTCTGAGTAGGGATAAGCTTCCCCTTTATCTTTGCCCTTCCCTTGAGACCTGACGTGTCCTTCTCAGTAAGTCTGTGCTCTGGCAGGGGATGAAGAAACACTCTGGTAATTAGACTACTGGCTTTGCAGTAGCTTCAGTAGCTGGAAAATTTGGGTCTGGTGCTACTCACTGAGTCTTTGCATAACTGCAAAAACAGGGAATGAAGTCCTTCCTTGGCCTCATATTTAGCAAAATAATCCTCATCCTTTATATCTTAGTTTTTACTTGTTTTGTTTTATATCAGGCAAATGCCCAGTAGCAAAAGAACTGAACTTAATAAGAGATGATCTCTGTCTTCTAAAAGCAGGTACTGTGACACTCATAAAAGTTTAATGAAATGTCACTCCTGGGTCATCTGTACACAGGTTACATCTAGACCGAACGGGTTCATTCAAAACCTCCGAGAAAATCCTTAAGAGATGAAGTTCAGTTTACTTGTTGATACAACCCCAAACCAAGACTTTAAGAATGACTTCACAATGTTTTGGAAAACTTTTTAGTTTATGAACTCAAACAAATTGCTGATTGATTTGGAAGGAAATTCACATCTCAAAGGTCTCTCCAGATCAGGCCCTAGACCTTGACGCTCAGGCGGCATGTTGGTGTGAGTGTGACAGGGAGGCCTGAAATAGGGTTTAAAGACTTTCCAGGGTAGGACAGAAACTGCTCCATGTGGTCGGCGCCTTAGAAGATTAAGAAGAGCGTGAGAGAAAGCTTCTGGAGAGAAGCTGGGTGAGCAGTGCAGCCTGCAGTCTCTGGCCCTGTGCGGGATTTTCTGACACAGGTCCTCCTCACACCATGGAATTTTGGAGGGTATCCATGAATTTCAGTTTTTAAAATACTCTATTAATCACTTGTACATTTACTAAAAAAAATAATCTGCTAATGTGTTCTTCGAAGGAAGGGAAACCTGCAGGTCAGTCAAGTGTGTGGGGATTGTCTCCCACTTTCTGGTCAAAATCAGCCATCCAACATTTACCAGTCATACATTGTGACCAAGGACAAATGCAGTTCCTTCTAGTTCTTTAATACAAAGCACATTAGATTTTTAAAATTATTTTCTTGTAAGATACTATGGGGCAAGCTACTTGATTTCTTCAAAAATAGGAAGGCACTGAAGGCTTCACTTCTGAGAACTATGAATAATCTATAATCTTTTGGAAGAAGAAGAAGAAGAAGAAGAAGAAGAAGAAGAAGAAGAAGAAGGAGAAGGAGAAGGAGAAGGAGAAGGAGAAGGAGAAGGAGAAGGAGAAGGTGAAGGAGAAGGAGAAGAAGAGGATGAGGAGGAGGAAGAGGAAGAGGAAGAGGAGGAAGAAGAGGAAGAAGGAGAAGAAATAAGCAGATATTGTGCATCTGAAAAAGAAGGAATGTTCTTTCAAGGGTGTGTTTTTGTTTGGCCTTGAACTTGTGGTGACCCTCTCCCTCCCTCCTCCCCATGAGTTGGAATATGAGCCTGTGTCACCACACCTGACCTGAGGATGTTCTTGTGACCAGCATCACGGTGGGAGTCAGTGTTCTGTACCTGAAAAACAGCAAGTGGTTACACAGAGCCATCCGTCGTCGGGAGTTCTGATAACCACTGGTGCCTATTGACAACGCCAACAGCCGGGGCTAAAGGTTAAGGTTATTTATAGTCAGAAATTTATATTTCTGTGACACTAACTGACTCATGTTTGAAGCGAGATTTAACGTCAGCCTTGCTGGCACCACAGCCATGCCCATTCGCAGTTGGCCTGCCCAGATGATTGTTTAACGATGCCCCCTTCACATTCTTCAGTGGGCTTTTTTTTTAATTGAAATCTTTATTGGTACATTACATATACATGCCATGATTGCACTCAACAATGAGAATGTGTACCAGTATATGACACAAATAATTCTCATTTTTTTCCCCATAGCCCTACCCACCCTACCACCCTCACCCCCTATATAGATAAACTTTGTTTCCTTTCTGTTTTGTTATAATCTCATTATTTTTCCCCCTTCACCCCATTTCGTTTTGAGTACTTTCTATTTCACAATATATAACATACATTCTAAAACTCATTTACATCTTAATTTTCTCATACTAGAGAAAAGATGCGATATTTACACATCTGTAACCTATTTATCCATTACAAAGGAAATTGTATCCCCTGCTGTCTGTGCATTGATGATACATATAACTTCTCCTAGTATAGCTTATATGTTAACTTTAAATGTTTCACAGCTACCAAATTAACTAGTTCTTGTTTAGGTAAAAAGTTAAAGTGGGGATGTACTTGACACTGCATTCTGTATAATTATCTTTCTCAGGCTTTGAAGAACTAAGTGTTTTCCCCACATTCCTAATTACAAGAAACTATGATTTTGGTCCCAACCAGTGGGACTTAAAACAGTAGAAATCTGAGATGTTTCATCTGCTGGTGTCACCAAGTGGAGACCAATTTAAAAAAGGACCATAGGTTCCTCTGGTTGAGAAGTTTCTTCTGTATTTCCCCAAACTTGCCCCACTAGACATTAGCATCACTATAATTTGGGGGTGCTTTAGCCATTCTGCTCTGTTCCCATGGCCAGGACAGTCCCCAGAGCCAGGAGCTCTCAGTTCTTACAGGAACAAGGACTGGGCTATGGTCATCCCCTTCAGAGTCAATTACTGGCCAGATAGGCAAAAGGTGTTTCTTGATACTAAAAAAGATGGAGCTTAGGTTTGGAGTGTTTTCCAAGTGTCTAAGTAATTAGGCCAGGCTATTTATAGACTTTCATAAGAAAATGGTTTTAGCCGAGATGAACGTGAATGTGAGATTTAGAATCTTGAGTTTATGCCTGCACCTGTGTGTAGTTATTTAGTACACACTGTGTGTATACCTGTGTGTAGTTATTTAGGTAACATTTCCAGAGCAAGATGACAATGTTAGAACTTGTCACCTGAGGCTATTTATTTTATGGTTTCTCCCAAGTGGAAGAAGGCATTGAAGGAACAACAGCAAAAAGGATAAAGAAGGTAGAAAGTGACTGGATTTCCTGCACGATGTGCCATAGCCAAAATTAAACAAAGTTTGAGGACAGAATGATATCTAACATAAACAGGTCTATGAAAATACTGCGGAGTAAGCCCAGGAAGGTTGAGTGTATTTTCAAGTAGTGTTTAAAGGTCCATCTTTCAATAAATATTTGAAACACAGACTTTAACTCAAACTGCCATCAAATGTAATATGAAGCATTTTGTAAAAGCCGAGAAATTTTAGCAATTCATTCAATGCCACTTCTTACCCTCACTTTGAACCTGTCAGCAAGCAGGCCTGACACCTTGGTGGGAGATGGAGCCCCACTGCGTTCCTCACGGATCCCTTCTGCGGGACAGTCATACTGTCTCCTACAGGCAAAATGCTTGTATGTGTTGCCTCCTTACCTTGTACTTGTTTTTAAAGCTATACTTGTTCCTAACATTGTTCATAAAATGCCACATTTGGGAAGCTTTCTCCTATAATAAAATATTATCACCTGTGAAAAAAATGAAGTCTCGAGCCGGGGAGTTAGCTCAGTGGTTCTGGGCACCTGTCTTGCAAGCGCAAGGGCCAGGGTTCGATCCCCGGTAACCACATACAATACTGGGCATGGAGACTCACCCCAGCAGCAACCAGTACCACATACCACAGTGCAGGGCATGGTGGCTCATTTCTGTAATCCCAGCACTCGGGAGGCAGAGGCAGGAGGATTGCTGTGATGTGAGTTTGAGGCTGAGCTCAGGGCCAGCCTGAACTACAAAGCGAGGCCCTGTTTCAAAAACAAACAAACAAACAAAAATAAAATAAAATTAAATAAATAAAGTCTCTGCCTAGCATAACTGTCTGCTAGTCTTCCTAGGGAAGATTTCTATTGGTTTGTTTGTCTCCATTGAATCAGCAGGCTGTACCTGTCTTTGTAAGCCTTGTAACTATTGTGTTAAAAATTGGACATTTGAGGGCTGGGGATATAGCTCAGTGGTTCCGGCGCCTGTCTTGCAAGCACAAGGACCTGGGTTCGATCCCCGGTAACCACATAACAATACTGGGCATAGAGACTCACGCCCAGCAGCAACCAATACCACATACCACAGTGCCAGGCGTGGTGGCTCACACCTGTCATCCCAGCACTAGGGAGGCAGAGGCAGGAGGATTGCTGTGATGTGAGTTTGAGGCTGAGCTCAGGGCCAGTCTGAACCACAAAGCGAGACCCTGTCTCAAAAAACCTTAAAAAAAAAAAAATTGGACATTTGAGGGCTGGAGAGTTAGCTCAGTGGTTCCAGCGCCTGTCTTGCAAGCACAAGGGCCCGGGTTCGATTCCCCGGTAACCACATACCCTACTGGGTGTGGAGACTGACACCCAGCAGCAACCAGTACCACATACCACAGTGCCGGGCGTGGTGGCTCACGCCTGTAATCCCAACAGATGGGAGGCAGAAGCAGGAGGATTGTGATGTGAGTTTGAGGCTGAGCTCAGGGCCAGCCTGAACCACAAAGTGAGACTCTGTCTCAAAAAAAAAAACCTAAAAAAAAAATTGGACATTTGAGTCCTGAATTTAGCTCAGTGTTTCCACTTCCGGCCTCACAAGTCAGGAGTTTGATCTCCAGTATTAAAAAAAAAAAAGACCACAGTGCATCCATTTTAGGGTTGGGGATATAGCTCAGGAGTGCTGCCACCTGCCTGCCTGGCAAGTACAAGGTCCTGAGTTCAATTTTTACTTTGAAAAAAAATCAGACATTGGAATCTGATGATATAGTAACTTTAGAAATCGTATTTCCATACCACCTGGGTTTTTGTATTGGAGTTTTCATTTTTATTGTTGCAGACAGTCTCTATGCCTGAGGTAGAAGTGAAGACCTTCTTTTAGCATGTATCTTTCCCTGGGTATACATGGTGACTTTCTAAATTCCTGTTTGTTTTGGCTTTAAATGTCTTAGTATTTAAATGATTGGCCTCAAAAGAAAGAAGGAGAGAGGGAGAGAGAAAATTGAAAGAAAAGAAAGGGAAAAGGTCTTCCCCCTCTGATTCCCTAGAAGTTCCTCTGAGGGTGTGATCATGCAATAGTCAGGAGAGGGGTGTAAGAGTGGCTGTACCTCAAAGATCCCAAATAACAACCATCAGTCAAAACACAGATCTCTAACTTTAGAGAACAGGGTCTTTTCAGCCCACTAGGCTCCTGAGAGAAAGCTGCTCCAGAAACACATGTGTAGGGATCAGCTCCCCACGTGGGACAGGGATGGTCAGCTGGTAGCTACAAAATTAACCCCTAAGCTTTGCCCTGGGAGTTGCAAGGCTTCAACAGGCCAGAACTCCGAAACAGTTCCAGCAGACAGATTTACCAGTGCAATCATTGCTTCGGAGAGCAGATCCTCTGAAAACAAGACTTTAAAGTACATCAAATGGAATTTAAGTGTACAGAAAGGAAAAGGGGATACACTCTAAGTTAGGGACACTATTCATCTTGAGCAAACCATGAAAATGAGTAGAAAAGCAAAGCTGTAGCTATGCGCTTTGTGTGTGTTAGCTCACTTCTCATAACAGTCCTGAGGGGATGGCTTGCTCTTCACCGGAGACAGTGCTGATGGTGGTGGTAGAGTTGGTGATGGTAACAGTGAGAGTGATGATGGGGGTATTGACAAAGATGGTGTTGATGGCATCGGGGGTGGTCGATATGGGGAGAACAGCAATGGTTGTGTGGCACTAGCAGTGGTGAAGTGTATATTTCAGTTTCCCCAGCATGAGTCAGCACCAAGGAATGGTTAAGATTCTCCCTTCAGGACCCTAACACTTGGACTTGAACCCCAGCTCTAAAACTGATTCTCAGTAGGATCATGGCCATGTTAGTCACCTGAGCGTGGTTCACTTATGTCTTCAGTTCAGTGGGGCTGAGAAGACCTAAGGGTGACTGTGGGGATTAAATGAGGTAAGTACCACAGTGAGCTTTGCTTGGGAAAGGCATGAGTCCTTCAAAGACAATCATGGGCCTACTAACACGACCCCACACTCTTGTCCCTTCTGACTCTGTTTAATGTCTCCAGATTTCCTTTCATTTCTAGTTATATTACAGCTCCACTGCCCTTAGCATGATTCAAGTGTTGGCCACTTAAGTATACTTTCCCATGCTCCAAAGTAGGGGATGCTCTTTCCAGCAATCAGACCCCATTTTCTTTTTGTGTGACTTTTTCTAGGGAAACAGTAGAGTTCACCATCTGCTTTTTGGTCAACCCCCACAGGCTGTTGATCAGATAGTGTCCATCCACAATCCTCACCTTTCCTCCACTCTTTCTGAAGACTACAGACAACCCCAGCATGACCTGAAGACCCCACCACTTGGCTGCTCTCCATGCCCTAAGACTGTCCTTATACAGACCTTTACCTCACAGCATATGAGGACATGAAAGCTTAAACAGCCAAGGCATTCTTGTACCACCTTTGATTCCTCATCATTCACTCTCCATATCTAATTGGTCTCCAAAGCTCTTCCCCCGCCCCCTAGAATCACACATCTGCACTGTGTTCCTGCTGCAGCAGCCAGAGCAAATCTTGCCCTGTCCAGGTAATTCCACCTGCTTTTGTTTCTTTGCCATTGTCCATTTCTTCACTGTAGACACAAACTCTCTAAACTACACTAACACAAAGCCAACCCTGGTGCCACATTTCCTGTGGAATCAAGCCAAGCCCCAGTCATGCTGTGTACTTTGAGGTTCTCAATTCTTCACTCAGTGATGAGAAGAGGGAAACCTGAGTCCACAGTGCCCGGTTCTGACCAGCTCTACCACTTCTTACAGGGGAGATGTTGGGCAATTATTTAACATCTCTGATCCTCAACTTCCTTATCTGTAATTTGGGTTTCACAACAGCATCTGCATCCTAAAGTTTGGGAAAAATTGGTGAGTTTGATACACACACATCCCTTGAGGTGTACTTGGCACCAATTCTCACTAAACAAGTGGTATAGCCATCATTCCAGCACTCCCACCACCTGAAATCTGTCTGCCTCAGTATAACTCAGGATATCAAAGGCCCTGCCCCCACTGCTTCCTTGGGTGGAGTGGGAGAGGAATTCCAGAATTCCTGCTCACAGGATTATGTGGCAGATATCTGTCCCCTCCCTTGGCTACAAGTCAATTACTGTCTGTCCAAGGATCCGGTCCCAGCAGACATCTTCAGCAAGGCGCATTGCACCCTTTCAGCCAGGAGGTACGAGTGACATTGTTCATCAGTGATGGCAACATGTACCTTGGCCTCCTGAGTCACCCCAGTGTTCCAGTGAATCACAGCTCTGCTTCACCCCACAGTGGGGCTCTGAAGTGAGCAGCCTGAGGGCCCTGAGTGCCCCACCCCTTGTATGCACAGACTCGAAGGACTCTGGACCTTGGTGACATCGCAGGTAACTGGAAACACCTGTGCCACCTAAATAAAACCCAGGAGTGGGGCCATCCACGTGGCAGGAGGCAGCAGTCCTCTCTATGTGTGTATGGGCTGTGGAGTGAGGAGGGGCCGGCAGCACCAGACTACTGCCTAGAGTCCTCTATGGTTTAGTTCTAAAATGTCCTCTAAGTGTCTGATTGTTTAGAAAGTGACTGTATCATAAGGTGCTACAGCTAAGCTGCTGTTAGGAGGTGGAAAGGCCCCTGATAGGAAATCCAGAGGACACTGAGGAGACCCAGAAGCTGGAACAGCGCAGGCCTAGGTTGCCTGAGGCCATCAAATATGGAGGGAACCTGAACAGGGGTAGGGAAGAAACTAGAAGACAGGAAGCCCTTTAGGTCACAGCAGGAGAGGACACAGGGTCTTTGCAGTGTGGAAGGAGGCTCCGTGTGTGCCAGGCACAGCAGGAGGGGGAAAGGGCCAGGCAGGAAATGCCTACTTCTGTAGCCCAAAGCCAGTGACTCACACAAGCCAGAGCAGCTGGGATTGGGGAGGAGCCAGGCCCTGGATCAGGACAGGCCAGAGACTGTGTACCAGCAGCACAAGTCAGGAATGCCGGAACTCAGTGACCGTCTGCAGAGATGAAAACTTCATCCTGGGCAACTAGACACTGGGACCAGTAAGTCCAAGCTCCTGCCTCATACCTAGCACTTCACTCCAGGCCTAAAACCTGAGGGGTGTCAGTGGTGTTCCCTCACTTCCCTCTTCTTTTCTCTTCTCCCCCTTCTATAGGCTCAGTTCCTTCTTGGACCCTTATTTCAGTACCCTCCTGCTCCTGCTCAATCCTGCGCCCCCTGGTGGCTGTGAGGAAGAGAGCAAATAGTCGTTGAGCTGGCTTCTCCAGGTGGGTCCCTAACTTCTCACACTTGATCTCCAAAAGACATGGAGGACAAGTGTGCCACAGAGACGGTACTGAGAGTGGGCAGCACAGACAGAAGGGCTCAGTGTAGCTCCTGTCCCACTCATACCATGACAGCTAAGCACCTGGATTCAACGCCAGGCTTTCACCAGACTGGATGACTTGTGCCTACTATCTACCTCCTGTGGGCTGGTCCAGCGCTGCTAGTCTGAAGAGGAAGCACAGGGACCAAGGGAGTATGGAAGGCTATATATGGCCTCCGGGTAAACACTAAACATCTACAAAGATAGCCTTGGTCCTCCTGGGCCATGGGAGATGGACAGCAGCAGCTTAAGCCCACTGCTAAGGCAAAGGGATGAAGAGGACTCAAGGAATTGGAGCTGCCAGGTAGACAGCTAAAGTGCAGGAAGGATGAAGGTCCCTAGCAGACTGGGCAAGTAGACAGGGAACTTCTTCTGTCTCAGTCGAGACACTGTCCTAGTGTCACCCAGAGGAAGGAAGCATTGTAGTCTCTCTGCACACGGTAGACACCACTGCCCCACCTCAGCACAGGCCAGACTCTGCCTCCACCTCAACTCTGCCAGTACAGGAAACACATGTGAGGACATTGCCAGGTGAAGCCACCACTGACTTTGTCTCTGCTTTTGTGTATCTTTCCTTAACCACTTCTTCCTCCACGTATCAGAGTTGCCACCTGAAACCACTTTTTCTGGCACTGTTCCCCTCACTGTGCCTCCCATCTGTAGCCTTGGTCGTTGGTTAGGGGCTTGGTTTGCCACAAAAGACAAAACCAGTCCTAGATCTCACAGTCCAGAGTCTCCAATGCCCTGCAGAATGTCACACCAGTGGACACGAGTGACTTCCATGACTGTGGCCACTGATGTAAAACCTCTGGAGGCCAACAGACAAGAGCTTGATGGCCCAAGAGGATCATTTCCTGCATGCAACAGAGAACCCATAAGCCATCTCGGCCTGGCTATACCTTGCAGCCTGTCATGACCACTGGTCGACCTTGCATAGTGCTTACCTAGGCCTTGGAGGACTCTGGTCTTTACCATGGCATTTGACCTTGTCTTGACCTGGATCATCTCAGAACTGGACTTGATCTTGGCTTTGGTTTTAGTCTTGAATTGACACTTGGCTTTGTGCCTTATTCTGAGCTATACATACAGGTTTGTGCACACACCTAGATCTGGCAGGAGTCTAGGTGTATCTAAGCCTCTGAATGAGCCTCGCTGACTCATGGGCCTCCCTCAGTGACCCTCAAGGCTTCCTGGACCCTTAGTGTAGTCTAAACTGAGGTTGGGGGTTCTGGGAAGTGATGTGCCAGATTCTGAACCCTGGAAGAATGACTTTATAGGCAGCTAGGACAGGATACAGCCCCTCTTTGACTAGCTACTGTTCTAAGCTTTCTGCTACCAGAACAAAACAGCTGACAAGTACAGCATAATAGAAAGAAGGTGTGTTTTGGCTTGTAGTTTCAGGAGTTTCAGCCAAAGGTTAATTGGTTCTAAGAAAGAAATTTAATTGGTTCTAAGAAAGAAATTTAATTGGTTCTAAGAAAGAACCTTATCTTAAGGGATGGTCACTTTGTGGAAGCTGGAAAGAACTGAGGCCACACCCCAGCAACTCACCTCCTCCAAACAGGCCCCATCATCTCCTAACAGCATATCCAGCTATGAGCTCATCAGTGGTTTATCTACCAACACCATTAGCTACCAGCTTATCTACCGACGCCATTAGCTACCTTAGTATATGAGTGTTTGGAGAAGATTTCACATTCCAATCAAAACATTACCTCACTTTTTAAATCTACTGGTTGATTCCATAGGGGGCAGAGTCACCTCTTTAACAGCCCTTTAGAACTACCAAGAAGACTCCAAAGGCTGTGCTGGGATGACAGGGGCAGAGCCCAGGGAACAGGAGTGTGGCCATTAGCTGCAGAGAGCTTCCACAAACTGAGTGTTAAAACTTCAAGACTTTCTGATGATTTCAGCTGGTCTCACCAATGCTGAGTTCTCCGGGCAGTATGAACATGGCTGCCACTGCAGGTGCCTGCCACTCCTAGCCAGCCTTGCTGCCTTCCTAGCCAGCCATGTGATGCATTTGTGCCTTGAAATCAGAAAACATACATTACAGGCTGGCTTATTGTTCATCTGAAAATAGTGGCTATTAACTAAAATAAATCAGACACACATGCTTAAGTGTTGTGTGGTTTCTCTCATATTAAAACACCAAAATATAAATAAAGAGAAAAATAAAAGAATAGATGTGAGACCCACATAACCAGAGTTAATCCATGTATTACCTATATCTGTCCCCTTCTCCTCCCTGAACAAATGGAATCTTGAAATGTGACTCCATCTGACTTCTATATGCTTGTGCTTCCCCTAAACAGAGATAATTTTAAGACCTGTTTTGTTCTGCAGCTGCCCTGTGATATTCTGCCCTTGACTCTACCCATTTTCTGCACCAAACTCTTATATAAAAGTCCACTGTACTTTCAATTCTGGGTTTCCCGTCACTAAGAGGTGAACTCCACACGCATAAGTCAACTTCCATCTTTTAACATCCACTGGGTGTCCTGATGTGGAATTATCTCTCACTCTGTGGCATTACAGTAGATAATAGGAAGTAGGGAGGTAAGTCTTTCTCAGATGGATAGTAGATCAAGAGATGAAAGGAGAAAGAAGAGAGAAAGAGGAGATGAAGAAAAGAATTAAGATATGTTATGTACTGTACCAACTCCATACAAAGAATGTAATCATTATGTACCGGAAACACGAACTAATAAAAAAATAAACTAAGAAAGCAATGAAAAAAAAGTTAATAACACAGAAATATACTATATATGTAGCTGTTGTCTAGATAACACAAAAATGTGGGCAAATGTCTTCCAGTATTGAATCAATCAAACTAATCATCCAATTCACTTCTCTCTGGTGAAGTGAAGTTTTGTTTTGGTTTTGTTTTTGAGACAGAATCTCACTGTGGCCTTGAACTGGGCATGTAGCCCAGGTTGGCCTCAAATTCACAGCAATCTTCCTGCCTCAGCTTCTTATGAATGAAAGTATCAATCAAAATTTCATCAGCACTACACTCAGTCATCATTCGATTATGCTCACTCATCATGTATGAGCATTTTTTGTTTGTTTGTTTAGAAGATGGTGGTGAAGCAGTTATTCCTAGTAGGATCTTGGCAATTATGGTTGAACTGAATTCCAATCAACTGACTACAGACACAAAAAAACAGCCTAAATGAAAGCATTCTGTGAGTTTGGAATCTCTTTAGAGAACTATGGTTTGTTTTTGTTTAATTATTTGTGAGGTATGACTTGTGCAATCTCTGTATCAGTAAAGCTAGTCATATTATTATAGGTAACAAAGCTAGTTAGAAATATGGCAGGCAGACAGATAGGGCAGACCCTTGGAAAATTCACAAGAAGGGAGACTGTTACAAAGATCAAGAACATCAGTGGAACTTCCGGAAAACAGGGACAAATTGAGGCCTCATTCTCCTGAATAACTAAGTCAGTGGAGAGTCAAGGTCTAGATCCAACCCCTCCCTTCCCAGGAAGGTAGTAACTGTAAATTCCCTGGGGCAAAGGGCCAGGAATTTGGCCCACCTGGGATCAAAAAGACCATATACAACTTGATTTCTCATTGGGCCCCATTTGATCAAGATTGCTTAAACAACTGTACTTGTTGTAATTCCACTGGTTTGCCCATTTATTTTAACTCTTACTGGAAGCCCCCATTTTACCTATTGGTTAGCTGTTAATTTGCCCACCTTCTTTAATCTTATTGGAAGCCCCAGCTGAAACCCACCTCACCTCATGGCTTTGTTCCATAAAAGCCCTCTGAAAAGTGAGGTGGGTGGGTTACCCACCTTTCAGGGTTCCCCCTTCTGTCTCTCTTAGGCAGAAGCTTTCCCTCTCAATAAAATTTTCCTACTCAGACTTCCAACGGTAGTTCCTAAAATTCATTCTTTGATTTTAGAGAACTCGAGCTCGCGTTTTAAATCAGGAACCAGACCTTGCTCTCCTGTGTCAGTACCTACACACCTGCACTCAATTTTTTGGACAGCTTGCTGATTGTCAACATACCCATCTCAAGGTGGGTTTGGAGCAGGAAGGACATGTGACCCAGGAGGGAGGGGTAGGGGAAGGAAGCCACAAACCACAAACATGGCCAAATAAACCCTGCCTTCCAGCTTAGAGATCTGGAATCAAATAGCCCATGTGGCTAAGGAGGCAGAGTTGAAGGCAGAGAAGATGGCTGTCCTCAGAGTGGGAAGGGTCATCCTCTAAGAGTAAAAAGCTATCTTTTCTTTATCCCCAGCTCCTGACACAGAGCTTCAAAGTCCTTGACATTTTCTAAGTGACGTACATTTCTTTTGCTCTTCATAGAGACCTTGTGATTATGCAAATAATTTATCCTAGGCGGTTAAGGAAAATAAATGCCAGGAAAATGATTGAGAGAGCAGAAATTTCTCCACCCTGACCTTCAGAGAAGGGAGGGGGCCAGGGCTGAGCTCACTAATCATGGCCAAGCAGTGAGACCCGGATGAGGTGTCTGACTGCAAGGCTTGGGCCTTCTTGTTGGTAATAAAAGTTCTGAGACAGCCTGAATTTAAAAGCTATTTAGCTAACAGCTTTGAATCAAAGAGAGATCTACATTCTTCAAAGAGTGTCAAACATGACTGGAAACTAAGAGGCCCAGCCTCCTCCTGCTGTCCGTTCTGCCTATTTCAGAACCAGCATGAACAACATATGCCTTTCTCTGTCCTCTGGTTTCTAGAGCCAAAGGACACTTTTCTAGCTGCCACAACTTTGTCACTGACAGCTTCAGCAATAAGCCCAGAACCAATTCCTTCTTGTCAACATTCCCCACAACCCAATAAATTCTTTTACTTCAGAGATCTCTGCATGCCTAGAATGCTGGCATGACCTTAGTGAGGGGGACACCATGCCCAGTTCCACAGGAAGGCCCAGGAGCTCTGCGGGCCCCTGGCCTTGCCCTTCCACTTCTCCCATCTGGCTACTGAGCCCATGTGGGTCTTTTATGACAAAACTATAATTGTAATTACACTGTGGTTGGTTCCAACAGTCATTCTAGCAAACTATTGGAACTCGGGCAGGAAGAGCTCCTAGAAAACCACAGTTTGTAGCCAACAAGGATGAGCATGGGCAGTCTGAAGCTCTTCTTCCAGCTGAGGTCTATAGGAAAGACAATCCTTTTAAGTATGCTGGCCTCATTTTGTGGGATCTGATGCTGATGTAACTGATTGTAATGGGTTTGCCCACTGATGAGTGAAAGACAATAAGCTAAATGAATGAATGAAGTTTTATTATTTGCAACAAGGAAGGTGTGCACTGAATATAATTCTCAAAGCAGTGTTTCCCTAACTGTGCACGGAAGTGCCCACTTGTAATCCCAGTACTCTGTGAGGCTGAGGCAGGAAGATCACAGGTTCAAGTGCAGCCTGGGCAATTTAGCAACTTAACAAGACACTGTCTCAAAATAAAACTGAAACAAAGAGACTGTGAGTGAGTCTAATAAATTCTCTCCAATATAAATACATGTTGTTGGCTGTTTGTCATAAGAACTTTGACTGATATCTTCTATTATGCAATATATTTTACTGAAATAAAAATAATTATGAAATTCATATGCATACATAAAGTGTGATCCAGTCTTGGGCAGGGTGAGGTAACACCCACCATCTTGATGTGAGTGAGTGAGAGAGAGTCTTCAGACCCTGCCCTACAGTGTGGTCCAAGACCACTGCAGATGCCTGTCATGCTGTGACAAAAGCCAGCATGTTACCAGACCAAGCTTGCAGAGCCTGAGGGGTCAAGGGCTGGACCTGCTGTGAGGAGTCAGACTTTATTCCTGTGGGGCTTCTGGGGAACTGGTTCCTGATGCCAGCATCTGGGGAGGCCAGTGAGCTGGCAGAGAGGCAGCCATGGGCCCCGCTTCAAGAGGGGCCACGAGTCCAGCTGTGGGAGAGAAGTGAGAGCTGACATAGCCAGAGGCCACAAAACCCCTCCCACGCTGTCCGGGCCATGAGGCGTGTCCACTTCACCAGCTGCAGTCTTCGCTGGGCTCTGAGCACGGCAAGGGACCAGCAAGGTATCTTCCAGCCTGCTCCTGGGTCCGGTCTGATGTATCAGGCCAGGTTGGAACTCCTGAGGGGTCAGTCCTCCAGGGTCACGGAGATCCCTGCAGAGGCACTGGAGACAGCTGCCCAGTTGGCCTTGATGCTGCCTGGGCACCCTCCTCTGCCCTGCCTGCCTTACAAACCTGCTTCCCCATCCTGTGGGACATTGTCATGCCACTATCATGCATGTCCACTGGTCACAAGGGCAGCTTCAAGGCCCAGGTGAGTACAGACCACACCACCAGACAGATAAAGTCTCCAAAATCTTCACACTCACAGTGGCAATTAAACTATAACTTGTGTTTCAGAAATGTCCAGCACAACACCCAGCCAGGCCCACACCACTGATGCTCCTGAAGGAGCAAGCGTAAGCGTGGAACTGAATGAGGTGGACAGCGGTGTTCAGATGCCACCCAGGAATTGGCTTTGGCGGGATGTCTGAAATAGCCACCCAGGCTGGTTCTGCAGGTTTTGCCTCTGAATTCACTGGCCTCATGGAAGAAGGAGCAAGCCTTAGTGTCCCCATCTATACAGAGGCAGCCAGCAGCGACTGGAGAGGGATCCGGCACATACTCATATAAACATGCACGGATATACCCTTATACCTGCACACATGCTATGCATGCGCATGCACATAGAGACACATACACACACCTATGTACACACATGTGCATAAATGCACACGTGTACACCCACAAAAATCCACATGCGTATAAGTACAATACACATCCTTGTGTGCATACACACATATACATATGCACCCACACCCAGACCTGTACCCATACAAACATGCACACACAAATATATATACATCCATACACACACATAGATGTATCTTATTTAGAACTTTGTATGTCAATACATTCAAACATTGACCTAATACTTTAAAATATTTTCCTTCATATGGGAGACTGGCCTATTTATTTGAGAGACAAAGAAACAGACCATGAAGCTGTGGACCTAATATGAGATAACAAGGCAACCAAGGTCAGGGTGACCTGCACACAAATTCTGCTCCCAAAAATAAAAACCTTTTTAACTAAAAAGTCAAGGTTAATTGTTGACTCTAACCTATATCTGATCTGTTCTGTTCCTAACACAAGAACATTTTGTCTCTTCTTTTACAAGCCTTGCCCATAGCAGCAGCTTACCCCTAGCAACCACATGTTGCCCCTCACCCTAACCTTACTGATTGTGTAACCAGTAAATATCCACAGTGCCAGCTGTTCTTTGCTGCTTGCTCAGCATTGACCATTCCAGTTCCCTGGTTCACTTTAATTCTATCTCTGACTCTTTCTTCTCACCTTGCATCATAGTACCAAGCAGGTCAGGACCCTTTGCAGGGGTCCCCAATACTCTCACTTTCTACATAAGGAGTTTATCCTACAGTTGTTACATTTTTAAGTAGTAATTTCTGAATGAGCTTGACCAACTGATTTGCTCTCTCTGTGCTGGGACTCAGCTTGCCGCTCTGTGCGGCATGCGCCGCTGCTGCCCCACCTCCATACAGTGTCCTTGCTCTGTCCTCCCTGGCCTGCTAGCCATGTCCCACCTAGCATCCCACATGCAGGGGCCAGTTTCCCATGAAACTTACAATAGACAGCTAGTTCCCAGCACGCCTCCACCAATGCCTAGACCATTTTCATTTTGAAATCAGTTCACACATACAAAGAAATGGTAAAAATAGCTCCAAGTTCCTGAATTTGCTTCTCTATCTTCCTCAAATGCCAGCTTGTTACATAACCAGATATTCATGATATGCCTAGTTGCCAGGTTCCTGGAACCCATGTGCAAACCAGACCGAATGTCCTTGGTACCATCTCCCTGCAGTATATCCTGTGAGACTCCTGGGTTCCTCCTACTGGCAGGATCCTCCCTGCCCTTTGTGGCTTCTTCATTTCCTGTGATTCACCCGTAGGATTTCAACCCAACTTGTTTCAAGATTCCCAAGTTAATCTTGTTGACGGCAGCTCGGCTTGAATTTCCCCAGCTGCCTAGAAGGGGGAGATGCCCTCAGCCCCAGTTTCCCACCCCCGCAACCTCCCAAGCGCCTAGCCACACAGCAGGGGCTCAGGAAAACTGGCTAGCCCGTCAAAGTGGATTCTTCCTGTACTGTCCGTCATGGATTTTAGCGTCTGTCCTGCTGGATCTGCAGTCCAGCTAGGGACAACTGCTTCCTGTGTCACCCCTATCTGCCTTCTGAGTGATGTGTGACCTAGCTTTCCCTCAGCCCAGCCATGGGTCACTTTCCCAGAAAGCATCCTGGTATGGGGGTTGAGGTACAGCATACAATATGGCATGAGGATGTGGGAGGCATACAGTGGGGTGTATATGTGGGGATGAGGTGTGTACATAGCGGGAAGGTGCTTGTGTGGTTTATGCATCCTGGGATGGGATGATGAGGAGGGAAAGTGCTCATGGGGGTGGAAGACAGATACACCTGGCTAAGAAGGATGTGGCCCCAGCAGCCCTCCACTTTCCTGTTCCCAGAACTACCTTTGTGCCTCCCCTACTGACTCCCACCCATCGTGGGCCTGGTGCTCAGCACTAGCAACTGTCCAGAGATCAGATAGGGTAGGGCCTAGCAAGGCAGGCTGGTGCCATCTGGATCCTGTCTGTAGTGTGAGGCCTGAAAAGGTAGAATAGGATGGTATGGGCAGAAACAAGCTCTATTGTGATGACTCAGGGAGCTGCTGGCTGCCTGGCACAAGGAAGGAAAAAATCTGCCAAGTGATAACTTGGCACTTCTACCAAGTGAGAACTAAGCCCAGGGAAGCTGGGGACTTGCTCAGCCTCCCCAAAAGATGGAATGGGGACCCTGAAGAGTGGGGAGAAGGAGGCCAGGTCCCCCCACCCTACCTGACAGAAAGGAGATGGTTGTTGGTGGCAGTGGGGGCTGCAGAAAGTGGACATGTGGCCCTGACCAAGAGCAAGAAGTTAAAACATGCTCCTTACTCACATGGGTGAGCAACAGGGCAGCCATTCGGTTTCTTCTAGCCTTACTCATGGCCAGCAGCCAACAGCCCAGGCTGGGAAATAGAAGAACAAAATCTCTTGCCAACCAGAAAAACTCTTCCCCAAAGGAGAAGAGAAAGAAAATCATTTTAGCGGTGCAGAGTGGCTCACACCTGGAATCCCAGCATTTGAAGGCAGAGGCAGGAGGATTGCCATGAGTTCAAGGCTAGCCTGGCTACAAAGTTCAGGGCCAGCCTGAACACAAAGTGAAACCCTGGCTCAGAAAACAGCAACAACAAAAAATCATTTTAGTGTTGAATGAGCATTAAATCATGGCAAATATGTATCTCAGGCCATGTAACTCTAAGTGACAAAGGCAACCTCACACAATTCTGTCACCAAGCACGGTCATCCACTGCACATATACTCTTGAGATCCAACTAAGCTTCAGTGGGTCTTGTTCATCTATCTGCCATGCTTTCAATCTGCTGGCCAGTGGGTTTGGTGAATGACTTTATTCAAAGAAAGATGAACTTCTCATGTCCTCACAAACTCAGAGCCAGACACCTACCTGCCCACAGCTGACCTCACTCCAAGGAGGAAAGGGAGATCCCTTCACCGCAATCTTACTATCCTTCAGAGGAAGCTTCTGCCAGTTGGGCAGGTGGAAGAAACATTTGTGATTTGTGAAACCATCAGAAAGTTTTGAATTTTGAAAAGATTTGTGGACATTTCAGAGGGACAGAGGAAGGATTCACAGAAAAAAAGGAAGTCGCTCTCCTCTGCACCAGGAAGAACTAGTGTTTTCACTGTTTCAGAGTGCTCTTCTTATAAAGGCTTATGCAGAATGATGCTCACTCCAGATCCTGAGACAAACTGTGCCTCCTTCTAGCAAAGACATATGTCTTGGCCAGTGCTATCCAATCTATCTTGGAGCCAACTCATCCCTGGTAGAGGGTCTTGCTGGCGCCAGAGGTGAAGGAGTCTCTTAAGAAGGCAAGGGCCTGGACACACCAGGTGTCCCTGTACAAATAAGCCCCTTGCAGAACTTTTTTTTATTTGAAACTTCATGCCCAGTGCATCAGTGCTGGCAGATGGGCCTTTCAGGAGGATCAAGGCTGCTATAAAAGGGGAAAAAAGAGTAACCATGTTCCTTTGCCTTTCTGACACAGGAAGACACAGCATCTCACATCTATGGAGTATACAGAGGTAAGGTCCCATCCTGGCACCAGGACAGACAGACTGACCCTGATCTTGGACTTCCAGACTCCAAAACCATGACAGAATAAATCTCCATAGTATGTAATAGTTACCCAGTCTGACCTGGGGATGTGGTGCAGGCGTACAGCATATTCCTGGCATGTGCAAGGCCCTAAGTTGAATCCTTAACACTACAAAAATATAAAATTACATTACTCAGTCTGTGGTATTCTGTTACAACACCATAAAACAAATCTAGACCCCAAGGAACCTGAGGATCAGACCTAGAGGGACATCTATACTTCTAATCATCATAGGGTAAGAGGCAGGAGGGCACAAAATGAGCAAAGCAAGACTCACCCTTCCCCTGCCCACCTCTTACCAGATCCAGTCACTCATGCCACAATGCTAATCAAAGAGACAAGCAGGGTAAAAGACAGGAAAGGAGTTCAATCAGCATGGGAGAGACAGACAAAGAGGATCAAGATCTATCTTTCAGGGACAGACTAAAGCTTTGAGGTTTGATAGAAATGGGGAACAAGGACAAGGACTGGGATACCGTAGAGCTCGCAGAGCAGATAACTCTGCTTAAGTCCTAGTCTGGTTGATTGTTATTTCAGGACTGGCTCTGGAGCTTGAGAGGAAATCTAGTTTCTCTAAGATACTTGCCCTTGCATGGAAGGTACCTCATTATAGAGTAACACACAAGGCTCTGCTTTTCTAGCATCTGAAGTGACTGCAGGTTTAGGAAAATGACTGGAGACTTCTAGGTGCTGCTCCTGAGACTCTGGAACAGGCCATTGAACCATTGGTGAGTGGCCATTCCTGAAAATGTTGAAAATGACTTACTTACTCTTGGTGTCTGCAGTCTTGAAGGAGGCAGAGACAGGCGAGATGCATTTATGGCTGATGAACCCAAATTATCAGTTTTGACACAGACATTTCTTAGGTAATTAGACCCATTCCCACAGTTTTAAGGTAATAAAGGAGACAAATATAAACACGAAGGCAGAAGAGCCATGCTTCACCCCAACTGCTGCCCACTGGGCATCTGTCAGCCCAGCCTCTAGGCCAAATCCAGCTACTCTGATACTCATTGATTGTCCAAAAGATGCACATTCAGAATGTATGAATAAATGAATGACAAGTGGGGATTTAAGACTGATTAAAAATGTACAATAAATTATGATTCTTCATAAGGCAGTGAATATCTCTTCTAGTCTATCTGAGTGCACGTGTCTGTTCCTCCTGCTATTTCCTGGATATCTAACCATCATAGTCCACTCACTCAATCTCTCCCTCTTCCATCGATGTTTTTCACCCACCCCCTTGCTCCTGGCCTCATGCTAGTGCTCAGGGCCAACCATGTCTTCTCCCATCCTGCGCCCTTCTCTGCCTTTCTCTGCCCTGCTTCTTGGCTCTTCCATCTCCTCCTGGCATGAGGCCTCTTCCCCAGCCCCCGTCAGATGGGCAAGGCTCTCTACCCTAAGCCACCTCTGAACAAGCTGTGACACTCCCAACTGTCCCTCCCAGATTGGATTCCTCCTGTCTTTGGGCTAGGAAGGGCCTGAGCTTTCGGCTCACTGCCAAGTTCCAGAGCTGCTCAGAGAAGACGAGGAGCCAAGAGGGACACCCAGCAGCTGCACCCTCCCTCACACAGTGTGCACACACTCACGCACATCCTATGGACACATTTACATTTAGGGTTGCACGTGTGCACACAGCCTCAGCACACAACAGAGAGCTTGGAAGGGACTCTTGGTGTAAACATCAGGACTGGGAACATCAGAGAATGTCACTCTCTACCTCAAACAGAGAGCCAGACCCAGGGGCA
>PVIR01011373.1:0-11191 GCA_004026965.1 Petromus typicus
CAGGGTCTCGCTTTGTGGTTCAGGCTGGCCCTGAGCTCAGCCTCAAACTCACATCACAATCCTCCTGCCTCTGCCTCCCGAGTGCTGGGATTACAGGCGTGAGCCACCACGCCCGGCACTGTGGTATGTGGTACTGGTTGCTGCTGGGTGTGGGTCTCTACACCCAGTATTGTTATGTGGTTACCGGGGAATCGAACCCTGGTCCTTGCGCTTGTGAGACAGGCGCTGGAACCACTGAGCTAACTCCCCGGCCCTTCATTTGTTTTTAACAGTAGCTTGAGCTTAACATTTGTTTTTGTTTTTTTTTTTCCTGTCACTTTTTTTGGAGTTTTTAATTACAAATATAAACAAGCCCCAGAACAAAAGCTTTTCTAAATAAGAAATGTAAGCAATTTTTTTGACTAAAGTATAAACTGGATTAATCATATTCCTTAAGGAGGTGGTAAGTGATTTAGTGGTTCCCATATATTTTGAGTCAACTGGCAAACAAAATTAACATGAAAATGTAGACTGAGCTGGAATTGCATTTTTTGTTTTGTTTTGCTAAGTAAGGATATTGGAGACAACTGCTACTATAAAATAAAGAATATTTCAGTGTCACAAAAATTAAGTAAAAAGGAATACTTCTAATAAACTTTTAATGAAAGAATGTCTTTTAAACTGAACATAAATCTAGAATCATGAAGCCTTTTATTCATTATCCTTTTTGTTTTTATTTAAGTTTTTTCATGAACTTGTGAAAACATTGTCATAGACTAGTCCAAGTCAGTAGACAAACATGGATAATCATTTTAGGATAGGGAATGCACTTTATTCTGATTTGTGTTCCTTTTGTGCTAGGTTCCAGGAGATAATTGTCAAATTGAATTGAAGTTCTTCCTCGGAGTGAATGTGTTTTAGATATAAACATAGGATTTCAACCGAAGAGGTGGTGTGATGATGGTGATGAAGTAGAAATAGCGCTGTGTACAGTTAAATGTAGGTCAGCTTTTACACATGATGGAAAGGACACAGAAATGTTGAGTTGCTGTTCTCAGTGAGTTAGCAAAAGCAGCAAAAATTGAACATAACTCTGGACTTTTAGGAATCACTGAGCCACAATTATAATTTAGAATAGTTAACTATTTATGACAATTTTAACAGTTATAATTAACTACTGTAATGTCTCAACATGACTTTTCTAACCTATATTCATGAGTTTATAAACTAGTTCCAGGATGAAATTAGCTTTATCTATATTGTACTGGGCTGTGAGCGGAACTGACATTTTGTTCCAGCTATGAAGAAAGCAATGAATTGTAGTAATAGTCTTCCAGAGTCCCTCTTAATAAAAATCGAAGATGCGGATACTTAGGATCTTATCAGTGATTTTCCCTTGACGTTCTTTAAACTTACTGATGCAGAATGAACACATTTTGAAGGACCCTCTCATCTCAGAGAGCTTTAAATCCTATGATTTTCTTATTTTTTTTTTAACCTACACTCCAAAACTGAGTCAACTAGATAAGGGATTATTAATTTAACAAAGGTGTTCCTAAATGTCTTGGACGGTGCAAAAATCTTGTGTATGTTGTGTGTACAAAGCCATTTTCCATAGTGGGAGCACTGAGATTTCATTTTCAATTGTATTCTCTCTTTTAAGCTTAAAAGGAACTACGTTAAAATATACATTATAAATGACTTCATATTATTATCTATCCTAATCTAATAATTCCATTGGGTTGTATTTTTTCCCCTTTTTGAGAAAAGAAAACTGAGGTTAAAAAGGTGAAATTTCAAGTGGTCTTGGAGAAGTATTAGGCTGTCAATAGATAATAGTTAAGCAATGGCTACCATAATGTAATCCAAGCCTTAATCATCAGAGAATATGATCTCTTTAAGGCTAAGAGGAAAAAGAAAGCTGGGTCTTTTGCAAAATAGAAGAAGACTAAGAGATGGAGAGAGGAAGAAGGAGAAAAGAAGGGGATGAAAGAAAGCATCAGGAAGTTCTTGGCTAGGGATTTAGCTCAGTGGTTCTGGCACCTGCCTTGTAAGTGCAAGGTCCCAAGTTCCATTCCGGGTAACTACATACAGCAATGCCAGGCGTACTGACTTACGCTGGTCAGTAATCAGAACCATGTACCACAGTGCAGGGAGTGGTGGCTCATGCCTGTAATCCTAGCACTTGGGAGGCAGAGGCAGGAGGATTGCTGTGATGTGAGTTTGAGGCTGAGTTCAGGGCCCAGCCTGAACCACAAAGTGAGACCCTGTCTCAAAAAACCTAAAAAAAAAAAAAAAAAGTCAAGAGTGATCATGGGGTTGGGGCCTGGTGGCAAGCCCTACCATTCCTTTCTGATGTTCACAGTTGGGCTGAACAGTGGTTTGATGGACAATGTCTTTATCCCTTGCCATTCTGCATAAATTGCTTTGGTTTGTCACCTAGGTCACCTTTTTTCAGATTAAGTTGCAACAATTACTAAATGAGGAAATATGGAAAACAGAGAATTTAGAATGTAGAATATATTACTTTATTGAAGAACATCTCAATCAAAGCCTGTTGTCCCAACTTGGTTTTTCTTGTTTTGGGCCCTTCCACAAGTTCTTTGCCATGTATTTTCTTTTCTTTTTTTTTTTTTTTTTTTTTTTTAGGTTTTTTGAGACAAGATCTCACTTTGTGGTTCAGGCTGGCCCTGAGCTCAGCCTCAAACTCACATCACAGCAATCCTCCTGCCTCTGCCTCCTGAGTACTGGGATTACAGGCGTGAGCCACCACGCCCGGCACTGTGGTATGTGATACTGGTTGCTGCTGGGGGGAGTCTCCATGCCTAGTATTGTATGTGGTTACCGGGGATCGAACTTGGGCCCCTGTGCTTGCAAGACAGGCGCCCGAACCAATGAGCTAAATCCCTGGCCCTGCCATGTATTTTCTTTTCATTGCCAAAATATTTTCTTTTCCTCACTGGATCAAAATACCTTTTGCTCCCTAACTCTCTACATGAAGAGGCGGTGAGTGTTCTCAGCAGTGCTCAGACTCAGGGCTGGGTGTAGTGCTGCAGATTTGTAATTTTAGCATCCTGAGAGGCTAATGCAGGAAGATCTCAATTTCAAGCCTAGTATGGGTAGGTTTGTGACTCAGTGAGACTCTGTGTCAAAATGAAAACCAAAAAGACTTAGGGCCATAGCTAGCTCAGTGTGAAGAAGGTCATAGGTTCAATTTCCCAGGATCACAGTAGCAACAGTAACCACCACCACAACCACCACAACTACCACAACAGCCACAAAGCAATTGCTCAGATTCAGAGTCAGAGCAGAGATAGCAGCTCAGTTCCACCACTTCTATATGAGTCTTTGGGAAAGTTATTTTGCTTCTGAGTCTCGGTTTCCTTATTTATAATACAGAGCTGAGAAGGCTTGGCTCTGAGACTGCTGTGGAAATTACATGACAGTGTGTAAAGGGGCTGCTAATGGCACTGTGTAAATGCTCCTTCTGTCATTCCTCTTGGCACTCTGATTTCTTCCCTCCTCAGATGCCTGGCCCCAGTCGATTTCCCCTTTCCAAGACAATAAGAGTCTTGGAAAAGTTATTTCCTTCTATATATTTCTCCACATCCTATTTTTCTAAGCACAAATAGTTATTTTCTCTATTCGTTACCTTTCATTATTCAAACCTTCACTGTATTCAAAACTCACATGAAAGGATTCGACTCATCATAGAGATACAGAGCTTATAGGGCCCGAGAAAAGAAAAAATTGGACAGTATTATTAGACATAACCCATTCATTCATTCATGCCTCCAGGGTATATAGAATGAATTCCCAAGTTTTATTTTTTTTCAAAATAAATCATAGTGTAACATAAGGAGAAATGTCAGTTTTGTTGCATTAGGGTTCTGAAAGAATCTCAGCATGTTGTGGAAGGCTGCTCTTATTCTAAAACACTTCCATTTTCTGACTGTATATCTTGGCCAAGTTGTTTTGCCTTGAAGACTGTATTTATACATTTATAAAACAGAGTGAATAAAAATATTTACTAAAATTTTATGAGAAGTAAATGAACTGACTCAAAATCCTTAACTGAGTGTCTGACACATAATAAGCACCCACTATCCATCAGCCTGTCACCAATATTATTGTCATTATTTTCTTAAAATGAGCCTAAGAGATTATATGCTTAGACTATAAGGGATTTCACTCATCATAGATATATAGAATGTACAGGACCACAAAAGGGAAACATTTCAAAATACTATTAGACACAAGTCCTTCATTCATTCAAATTATTATCCCCCTTTATTTGGAGGAGGATGGGGGAGAACAAGTATTAATGCCACTTAGTATCTATGAGAACTTTAGTAAGTCATTTCATATCACCAAGCTACACTTTTCAGATCTGCAAAATGCAGACCATTGATTCCTATTTCATGAGAGTGTTGGGAAGGTTACATAAAATCATGAGGAAAGGAACTGTCTTAGTCCATTTTCTGCTGCTATATAATAAAATACTACAGAGTGGGTAAATTAAAATAACTATCAATAATTATTTGGCTTATGAGTGTAGAGGCTGGGAAACTCCAAAAAAAAACTTCATCTGGTGAGGGCCTCCTTACTGTACTACAACATGGAAAAAGGTGGGACATGGCCAGAGAGAGAGAAAGAGATAGACAGACAGAGAGACAGAGACACACAGAGACAGAGAGAGGTACTTCGGAGATGACTAGCCCACTCCTGAGAAATAACATTAATCTATTCATGAAGCCAGAGCCTTCATGACTTAATATCTCTTAAAAGTCCTCTCTTCTTTTCTTTTTCTTCCTTCCTTACTTCCTTTCTTTCTTTCTTTCTCTTCCCTTCCCCTCCTTTTCCCTCTTCCTCTCCCTCCCCCTCCTCCATTCTATCCCTCCCCCCCTCCTCTCCCTTCTCCCTCCTCCTCCCCCTCTCTGTCTTTCTCTTGGAGATTGGATCTTGCTATGTTCCCAGGCTGGTGCTGAACTTCTAGCCTTAAGCAATCTTCCTGCCTCAGCCTCCTGTCTAGCTGGGACTGAAGATGCATACCACATGACAGGAGTATTTTTTACCTCGTATGTAATCATAATGGCAGCTGGATGTGAATGTTGCAGAGACTATGCAAACCGTAGCAAGTAGCTGGCTCAGAATCTGGGTGAACATAGTAACATGCATTAGAAGTTGGGCACAGTATTATTAATTACACACTTAGTTTTCTATCCTATCCATTCTTTCTTCTCATACCTCCTTCCTATCTGCTAATTTTGGGTCTCTCTTCAGAGGAAGCAAAAATAATTATATACTAGACCAACGTCCTTATCCTTAGACTTTTTTTCAGTTTTACTGTGCAGGTAGTAAGAACTACTTCACTAAGTCTCCCTATTTTAGATTAAGCTTTGGGCTTTGGCTTTTTATCACCAAAGGGTCCATATCTGATTACACTAGCTGGAATGAAGGTATGCTCCCCACCCTGCGCTCCGGGTAAATTCTTCTGTCCCACCCTTCATGTAAATTCTACAAATTTTAAAAAGTAATTTTCCTTTGTACAACAGAGGGAATCAGTAAAGATGGGCTTTCGGACAAAAATGGGCTTTCGGACATCGGTCTATGACTGTGGGCCTCTTTGGCCTAAGGCATCTCTTCCTGCACCAGTTTCCATTTAGGAGAGCCTCTGACCCATAAATGTCAAATGCAATGTCCTCAGCTTCTCATAATTGCCACCAGCCTGTGTGAGGAGGTTTTGGCCTTCGGATGCATTTATGCCATTCTGATCTGAAGAGACCTTCAGGCCAGTGTTGTGGAGAGAGAGAAGAAAATTTTTGTTAGTGGTGAGGAAGAGCAGAAATCAACTGAATTGTAAAGCATATACATACCAGGTTATAAGAAACATTAAACTAAACAGCTTGAACAGTCCATTTACTGAAAAGACATTTAATTATTTCTGCAATAACTAGTTAGAGATGAGACCCATAAAATAAACAAAGAGACACTAGTATTTGATTTTAATGTCTTTCTATTTCACCACAGGCCACAATTTAATTAAAATTCTGAGTAGAAATTTTAAGACTACACATTCGCCTCACTAGCAGCCTGACAATAGAGACAAAACAACCTGAATATGTATGGATGTTTTACCTAAATGCCCAAAGCTAGGATACTTTACCAGCTATCCTACTTCCAACTCCTGAAAATGGAGACATTGACGAGAGATACTTGCCAAACTCTGTTTTAAATGTAGGCCTAGTGCCCATGGATTGTAGACACTACTCCTCATTTCAGAAAAAAACAGAAGAACTTATTGTTGAAAAACTAATCAAAGAGGTGGATGCAATGTGGGTGGGTATTCAGGAGAAGTGTAGTTTTATTGAAGTGATTTTCACTGGGAGAATGAAGACTGAATCAAAAATTAGAAATCCTGGCTTCTCACTCTGCCTCTAATAGTTAATAATTATATTTTAGACTTCTGTTCAGTTCAACTTTGTCATCTATGAAAAAAGGTAGGCCAGGTCAGTGATGTTTAAGGTTCCTCCATCTCTAATATGACTAATAATATGGCCTTGGAATAGGAATTATGACAAAATGAAATATTTTGGAAAACTAAATATTTTGGAAATGATGACAGTTCTTCTGAAGGTGTTGATCAAATCCCAAAAGGAATTACACAGGCATATCTATTTTCTTGTTGACATCCTGTGGCTATAGCAATGTCTGGCTCATTGTTGATACTCAGTAAATATTTATTGAATGAATATATGAATTATTCACAAGTATTTGAGCTCTTAGTTTTATGTTTAAATAACTATTTTTTGTAACTCATAGTGATTGTGCATATGAACAGAGTTTAGCACTTTCCATACATGATCACGGTGTGGACTGATCATGGACACCCACCCTTTCTTTTAGGCCCTTACTCCAATCTCTTGTAATTACTGTGTACTCTACTTTCAGATCAACATTATTTTAGTTTCCTCATATGACAGAATGCATGATACTTGTCTTTCTCTGATTTATGTCATTTAATATGTCTTCCAGTTTCATCAGTTGTGCTGAGAATGACAGAATTTTACACTTCTCTATGCTGCGTTATATTTCATTCTATGCTCCATTTATTTGTCCATTCATCCTTGACATGGACTGAGACTGATTTCATATGTTAGCACTTGTGGGTAGTACCACAATGAACACAGGCACTCAGGTCTTTGAATTCTCAGTTTTCATTACCTACCATCGCAGCTCATGGTTTGAGGATGTGTATGATATTTTGATGTACTCAGAAAAAAAATTTTCTTAGTGGGAAGTATGTTAAATTATAGTTCATAATATTTTGACTTGTTTTTTCTGTGTCAGTAAATTGGTTCTGGCAGCCTGGTGGTCAGGAGCAAAATTCAGCCTTTCTGAGATCCAGATGTCAGACACTGGAAAACAACAACTTGCTGAAGAAAAAGAAAAGTTGACCACTGGGAACAGGGAAAGAACTGACAGGAAAATTTGGATGCTACAGAAAAATTAGAAAGATGATCCACAGTGCAGAGATAACAATGAAACAATCTGGATTCTTTCCCTAGCTCCGACTGAAGCTTATAAGAAGGGAACCCGGTTTCCCTGAGGTAAGGTAAGGTGAGGTAAAGGTAAGCCCTCGGGGCTGGAAGGTACACAGTGAAACAGCAGCAAAGTGCTTTGGCAGTGCAGGAGTTTGGTAGACCTGATGACTGAAAAACCCATCAAAGGAGGTAGAGGCAGTGTGAGTGGCGTGCAATTCCAGTGCAGGTGCTGCCATGTCACTAGAGAGTGCTTAATCAGGCACCATTTTGGGAAGTGGTTAATTATTTAAATCTGTGACTCATAACAACTGAAAGACAGCTTCACCTTATGGCAACCAGTGTTACCCTCATATAGTCATCGAGTGACAGACAGCAACGCGGGACAGCTGTGGACAAGAAGAGCTCCTCTGAGAAGTTTAAACTCTGGATGGGAAGAACAGGAGACTTGCACCTCACACACAGAGACTAGATCTGTCTTGAATTCCATGGGAAACAGCTGGATCCGAAAGTGCTGGACATTGGCAGCACAGATCTGAGGTCTGATTACCTCCCTACCAGGAACGTGAGCAAGGACATGTCTTGGCATGGACTATACAATAGCCTAGAGTAAACACAGGAACTTCTGAAATAGAGGTCATACCTTGCAAACACAGAGGCTATAAAGCTAAGTGGACAAACAGTGACTTACTGTACTCCAAAATTGCATATCCTGGAAGGGAACTACTCATTCAAAAGTACAGAGAAAAAAATTTTTGTTGTTTTGGACACATTTGCTTTTTCTCCCTTTGCATATTTTCTTACTGCTTTTTTTCTTCCTTCTCTTTTTCCTTTGTGTTTTCTCTTTAATATATTGTGTTTTTTATTCTCCACATTAGTTACTTTTTCTTTTATTTCATATTTGCTTTCTTTACTGGTACCTTTATCTAATTATATAAATATCTTTCTACTCATTAATAAAATTGTTTGTCTCAAATTTCTCTACCTTTCCCACTGTTTTCAAAATTTTATTCTTGCATTCTCTTATTCCCAACCTCTTTTATCTTTAATAGTATTCCCATTAAGCTTCATTAATCTTTAGATAGCTAACTCTATTTTACTATTGTTGAGTTCTTTTATATCATTAATGGAAGTAGAGTTGTCATATTTACTAAATATCTACTTTATGTTATTATTTGAGTTTCATTAGAGTTTTTACTATAATTATAACTTTTTTCCTAAGGGTACAAGTGTTACATTAATGATTCTTATCGTGTGACAATATCCAGTTTGTCTTGTATGGTATAATCGATACTGATCTACTTGGTATTAACAAGGTTGCATAACTTTTGCTATAAATCAGTTTTCTCTGTATGCTAGCACTCTGCTTTCCTTCTCTGTAATATTAACAATAATATGGTCTATTCCTACAGAATTGGATGTTGGATCAATTACCCTGCAGTCTCTACTACCAAATGGAAAGAAGTGGTCAGATATTAGGACAGAAATAAAGACATTCCTTTATGTCTTTATTATGAGTTTATGAGTTCCATTCCTGCAACTAAATAGTTAAAGGAATTGGTCACTAAATGGTATGTACATTAGAATATTCAGAACAAAGAAATGGTCAAAGGAAACTTCAACTTGTACACTTTGCATAACTCTTACATGCAGTACTGTAATATATAACAGAACATAAAGCTACAGTATCTTATAAACAAGGCATTGTGTACTGAAAAGACATCGAGGCTCTACAAACAAGATCTACAGACTACAAAAAAAGAGATAGATCATAAGTTTCAGTAGCAGATCGTAAGTTCAAACCATATGCTTGTAAGTGTGAGCAGTTGTTAAACAAGTAGGTCATTAGGTAAAGAATATCTGTAGTTAGCCACACCCTGCGTGTGTCACTGAAAAGTAGACTAAAGTGATTTCTACAGTAGTAACAAAGTCTTTCAGGTATAAATAAACATAAACCTAAGAAAAAAAATCAGAAACCTAACAGAAACATCAGAAAACAAGCAATCAAATTACTTCACAATATTTCCAACTTCCTCAGAGTTAATCTATGGGACAACAAAGGAGGAGGACAGCAAAAGCCACATAGTCAAATTTTTACATAGGAAAAGAGATGAGATTAAAGTCAGGTCTATAAGGTGCTCTACAAGACTACAGAAGATGTAACTAAATAGACAAGGGATCTAAAATTAAAATGATCGGGGAGCTCACAAGATTAAGAAAAAGCTACCTGAGATGGACATAATGATACAAAACATGAAAGATCAGTTTAGTAAAGAATTAGAGTTCATTAAAAGGATTCCACCGGAAATGCAGAAGATTGAAAATTATATTGAAAGTATGAGCAGCAGAAATGACCAATGTGAAGACAGAATATCAGAATTTGAAGATAGGAATACTTTTAAATCCCAATTATTCAGCAATACCTTAAAAACAATAAGAGAACTACAGAAGTGGATCCCAAAGTTGCTAATGTTCGAAAACTTACCTAACAGTAGTTTGAAAAATCACAGTACAGCAAAACTGGCATGGAAAACCTATTTACACAGGCAGCAGAAAATGTTTCAAATGTGAAGAAAGAATTTAACATTGACATAAGTGAGCTATATAGAACTCCAAAGAGCCATGACCAAAACAGAACCTCTCCACATCACATCATAGTGAAAACATCAGCAGTCAAAAATACGGAGAGAATCTCAACAAGCTGTTGGAGAAAAACCATGAGTTACTTATGAAGGTGAGCCTGTTAGAACTACAGCAGGCTTCTGAACATAAACATTACAGGCCCAAAGAGGTTGGAGTAAAGGGTTTTCAGCCATAAAGGATAACAAATTCAAATCCAGATGAATATCCTGCAAAACTTTCTTTCAAAAGTCATAGGTACAAGGTATTTCCAGCACAAAGGACACCTCAAAAAACTCATGACCAACAAACTAGCACGAGAAAAATTATCAAAGACGTCTTAGAGACAGTGAAGTCAATGATGCTATAAACTTTAATAGAATGAGTACACCGTGCAGGATGAGAATTTAAGCCAAAAGTAGAAATAAAACATGAAATCAGCATCAAGAAAATAATACAATGACTGAGTAAATCAATATCTTTTTGTCAATACTCTAAATGTGATTGATCCCACTTCGCAAATCAAAAATTACAAATTAACGAAATAGAACAAGAAACAAAACTGAATGCTATGCATGCAGTATACAAGAAACACATAGAATCCCAAAGGAAATACATGGATTAAAAATAAAAGAGTGGAGACTGGATAAAAAAGATTTTCTTTTTATAAAATGGAGTATTACTCTGCCACAAATGATGACAACTTTAGTCATTTATACTCAAATGGACATAGCTCCAGGACATAATCATAAGTGAAATAAATAGGTCACAGATGTGTAAATACCATATCTTCTCTCTGATATGAGAAACTGAAAATGTAAATGAGTTCTAGAATATATGATAGATATTGTAAAATAGAAAATATTCAAAGGGAAATGGAGGCAGGGGTAATTAACGAAGGGAAAAATTAAAACAAAGATTGTGTATATAAGGGGTTGGGGGTTGTAGGGTGAGTAAAGGAATGGGAAAAAATGAGAATCAAGTCATGTCATATACTGGTACAGATTGTCTGTGTTGAATGTGATCATGGTATGTATTTAAAATGTACCTAT
>PVIR01011373.1:11291-47486 GCA_004026965.1 Petromus typicus
AGGGGACAATGTTGAGATTGTAACAAAAAAGTAAGGAAACAAATTTTATATATATGGGGGGGTGGTAGGGTGGGTGGGGCTATGGGAAAAAATGAGAATTAAGTTGTGTCTTATACTGGTACAAATCCCCATTATGGAGTGCAATCATGATGTGTATATTTAATGTACCAATAAAGATAATTTAAAAAAAAAATAAAATGTACCTATTTCACAATTTTAAAAAGGCTGGAAAACATGGAATCATGTAATGGAAATCAGAGAAAAGAATCCAGAGCAGCTCTCTAATTTCAGAAAAAGTGAATTTTAAGCCAACACTAATCAGAAGAGGCGAAGAAAATCACTATATATTGGTTAAGGCAAACATTCAACAGGAAGAGATAACAATTATAAACATATGCACCAAACACCATCCTGCCCAACTGCATAGAGCAAATACTATTGGACAAAAAAATCAGATAAACACCAACACAAATACAAGGAGGGAACTTATTACCCCCACTGTCACAAATAGACAGGGCAACTAGACAAAAATAAATGAAGAGGGCTTGGGATTTAGTTTAAGTGATACCATGCCTTCCTTGGAAGCACAAGGGCCCGTATTCGATCCCTCGTACCACAAAAATAAAAACAAAAACAAAAAGAAGCAACCTCCCCCAAGAACAAAATCAAAAAATGAGGAAATATCAGTTTAACCAAATATTTGAACAAATGGACATAATGGATGTCTACAAAGTCTTCCACCCAACCATGGACTACACTCTCTTCTCAGCAGTTTATGTTCATGCTAGCCCATAAAGCAGGCTTACATAGATGCAAGTGAATCAAAATTATTCTATGCATGTGATCAAATCATGCCACAATGAAACTAGATATCATTGGCGGAACAAACAGTGGAAATGATTAAAAAATAATGCACATTAAATATTATTCTCTTCAATAATCAGTGGGTCACAGAAAAAATCAAGGAAGAGAAACAGTTTCTAGAATCAAATGATAATGCCAGTATAACATACCAGAACCAATAAAATGTAATGAAAGCTGTCCTTAGAGGGAAGCTCATAGCTACATTAGAAAAACAGAAAAAGTCCAAATAGATAACCTAATGATGCAATTCAAGGTCCTAAGAAAAGAAGAATAATTCAAATCTAAGAGGAAAGGAGTATAAACAGATTACAGATGTGTCATGTACTTGTAACAACTCCCCACAGTGAATGTAATGTTGACATATAATAAACATGCACTAAATAATAATGATGGTAATGATAATAATGATG
This sequence comes from Petromus typicus, assembly GCA_004026965.1. NCBI lineage: Eukaryota > Metazoa > Chordata > Mammalia > Rodentia > Petromuridae > Petromus > Petromus typicus. Next base: position 12,566 of record PVIR01011373.1, read on the forward strand.
AGACAATGATGATAATAATAAAAGTGGCCCTAAATATAAAGGCAGGAGGTGGGTGGGGACAGGAAGGGAAATTAAAAAAAAAAATCAAGAAATGTTTAGTACATGTACCCACTTCCTGAGATGAACGTAAACATCATGTATACCAAGCCAGTATTAATAGAAAAATTAAAATACAAGATGAAGCTAGAATGAGAAAGAAAGTTGTAAAGATCAGAACAGAAATTAGTAAAACTGAGATTAAAAAACAAGAATCCAAGAGCTGTTTCTTTGAAGGAGTAAAGCAGACAAATCCTGAGACAATTTCATTTTAAGAAGCGGAAAAAAACCAAGGTAGGAAAGAAGGTGTAGGGGTAAATAACGAGGGGAAAAAGAATGTGACAGTAATAAAAAAAAAGGGAAACAAAGATTATGTATATGGGGGGTGGGGAGGTTACAGGACAAGGGGAAAGGAGGAACAATAAGAATCACATCATGTCATATTCTGGTACAAACTCTCAATGTTGAATGCGATGATGATGTGTATTCATAATGTACCAATAAAGATTTAAATTTTTAAAAAGCAGTAATCAGAATGGACTGCCAAAATGCAGATTATTAGTAACTACATTGAAAATGTGTACTGTAATAAAATAGAGAATTCAGAATAAATGCATAGATTCCTAGATACATATGAGTGAACATGACTGTCCCACAAAGATGTAAAAAAAAATCCTGAATAATCCAGTATCAGTCAATGAGACTGAAGAAGTAGTTTAAAATGTCTTCTATTGGTACAAATCCCCATTATGGAGTGCAATCATGATGCGTATATGTAATGTACCAATAAAGATTAAAAAAATATTATCAGCTAAGGTAAGATCGGGTTCTGATGAATTCAATGCAGAGCTCTACAAGGAATTTAGGTAAATCTAATGCCATTATTTCTCAAACATTAATGAAATTAAAAGGGAAGATGCATTCTTTTTTTTTAAATTATCTTTATTGGTACATTAAATATACACATCATGATTGCACTCCATAATGGGGATTTGTACCAGTATAAGACACAACTTAATTCTCATTTTTTCCCATAGCCCCACCCACCCTACCACCCCCCCATATACATAAAATTTGTTTCATTACTTTTTAGTTACAATCTCAACATTGTCCCCTTTCACCTTATTTTACATTGAGCATTTTCTATTTCACAATATATAACATAAAATGCTAGGGAAAGATGCATTCTTAAAGTTATTCCTAGAAGCTAACATCACCCTGTTTCCAAAACCAGACAAGTACTCAACCATAGGAGAGAATTTCAGGCCAGTGCCTTTAATGGACATGGATAAAAAAAATCATCTACAAGATATTGGCAAGTAGGATACAACAAATACTAAAAAATAAAATAAAATAAAAATATTGTGACCAAGTAGAATTCATTCTAGAATTGTAAGGATAAATGAATACACAGATCAAAAAATGCATTGCATCACACAAACAGAAGGAAGGACAAAAATGACATGATCATCTCACTCGATGCAGAAAAAGCCTGTAACAAAAATCCAATATCAATTCAAAATAAAAACTGAAGAAAATAGGTGTAGAATGGCCTTATCACAATCTAATAAAAGCTATTTATGAGAAACATATGGCCAACAAAATATTAAATGGAGAAAAACTAAAAACTTTCCCTCTAAAATCAGGAACATGACAAGGCTATATGCTGTCATCATCTGTGTTCAATGTAGTTCTTGAAACATTAACCAGAGTAATCAGGCAAGAGGAGGAAATAAAAGGGATATGTATTATTTGCAGATGACATTATCTTCTGCATAGAAAACCTTAAATATCTCACCATGGAATCCTCAAATTAATAACAAAATTCAGTTGCCTTGCCAGATACCAAATCAACAGATAAAAGTCAGTAGTGCCCCTATATAACAATAATCAACTAACTGAGAAAGAAATTGGGAAAATAATACTACTTACCATAAAATCAAGAAAAACAAAATTCTCAAGAGTCGCCTTAACCAAAGAAGTGAAAGACCTCGACAATGAAAACTATAGTACTTAGAAAAAGGAAATTGAAGAAAACATCAGAAAATGAAAAGACATTCCTTCTTCTCGGATAGGCAGAGACAATATAATAAAAAAGGGCACAGTTTCAAAATTGATACATAGATTAGATATAAACCCAATAAAATACCAATAGCATTTCTCACAGGATAGAGAAAGCATTCTTAAGATCAATATGAAACCAGAAGACACCTTGAAGAGCAAAAGCAATTCTGTGCAGCAAGAGTAATGGAGAATAATTTCAAATCATACTGCAGAGTTACAGTGATTAAATACAGCATGGTATTAGCAAAAACAAAGCAAAACAAAATAAAAAACATGAGGTTCCATAGAACAGAATAGAAGATGCAGAAACAACCCCTTATACATTTATCTATGCTCTTTGACAGAGAAATCAACCACTTATGTTGGAGGAAAAATAGAATCTTTAACAAATGGTGTTGTGAAAACTAGCTCTCCACATCTAGAAGGTTGAATCTAGACCATTATCTCTTACCATGTACTAAATATTAAAGTAGAAATACTTGGTCTGCTGGAAAATATAATAGGTAAAACTCTCAAAGATAAAGGTATATGCACTGACTTTGTGAAGAGAACCACAATTACACAAGAAGGAAAACCAAGAATCAACAAATGGGAGGGCTGGGGGATTTAGCTCAGTGGTTCCAGTGCCCATCTTGCAAGCGCAAGAGCCCGGGTTCGATTCCCCAGTAACCACATAACAATATTGGACGTGGAGACTCATGCCCAGCAGCAACCAGCACCGCATACCACAGTGCCGGGAGTGGTGGCTCGCGCCTGTCATCCCAGCACTCGGGAGGCAGAGGCAGGAGGATTGCTGTGATGTGAGTTGGAGGCTGAGCTCAGGGCCAGCCTGAACTACAAAAGCGAGACCCTGTCTGAAAAAACCTTAAAAAAAGAAAAACAAATGGGATCATAACAAATTAAAAACTTGTAGGGACTGAGGATTTAGCTCAAGTAGTACTGCACCTAACTTGGAAGCATAAGAGCCCAAGTATGGTTCCCAGTGCAAAAAAAAAAAAAAAAGAAAGAAAGAAAAAAATTAAAAATTTGTACACAGGAAAGGAAACAAGCATCAGAATAAAGAGACAACCCACAGATATGGAAAAAATGTTTTGCCAGCTATTCCTTGAACAGAGCACTAAGCTTAGGAATACAGGGTCAAGGGAAAAGGAAAGAATGAGAATCAAGATTATGTGTCATGTGTAGGTACAAATTCTCAATGTTGAATGTGATCAGAATGTATGTATAAAATGTACCAATAAGATCAATTTAAAAAGTTAGACACCCTCCAAATTAAAAATGGGCAGCTGAAATGAGCAGGCACTTTTCAGAAGAAGAACAAATACCTAATAAAATCATGCAAAAAAGTCCCATACTTCTGGCCATTAGAGAAATGAAAATTGAAACACTGCAATGCCCTCTTTCTTCAGAAAAAATTGCAATATCAAAAAAATCATATGACAAATGCTGACAAAGCTGTGCAGAGGACACTTTTACATTGCTTTGAGACTGTAAAATAGTACAGTCAAGGAAATGAATATAGAGATTCCTCACAAAAAAGTAAAACTAGAAATTCCATTTGACCTAGCTTTTCTCCTCCAGGATATCTTCTTCAAGGAATAAAAACACAGTGCTACAGTGGACCATGCACACATCCGTGTTTATAGCAGTGTAACTCAGAGTAGCTAAATATTGGGAGCAGCCTGTGTGTCCACCAACAGATGAATTAATAAGGAAAATGTACTACGATACTTTGGCTGTCGAATGACTCCAAGCTTGAACTTTCCACTACCTGGACAGCAAAGTTTGAAAAACAATCTCCTCAGTTGTCCCGACCTGCTCCAGAGTTAAACTGAAAATCTGCTGTGAAAAATGCAGCATGAGCCCAGAGTAAGTGGTGCGACCTCTCTCATGGCACACACAACGGGCTGAGGCTTCAGTGTAAGCGCTGCGATTGCTGCCACCCAGACAGCATGTGGTGCTCTGTCAGTGCATTGGAATATTTGTCACTGGGCTATTTCTGTGCTTTATTTGTGTAAAATATTATAACCAAGGCTCCAAAAATGCTAGTGATACCAGCAGTGAAGCTAAGAGGAAAAGGGTGAGAACAATTATAGAGTTAAAGAGAAATCATTTTCAAACATATAAGAAGTCCTAGAAAAATGACTGTATAAATGTAATTTTTGTGCCTCAGAACCAAATATTTGTTTTTTCATTATTTCTTATGGGATAAATATGTTCAATTCTTGGAACTTTTTAGTTCTGGAACAAACTGAGGTCAACAACTGAGGTATCACTGTACGGTATTTGTGCACACAGGAGAACCACTCCATCATAAAGAAGGGTAAACGTGTGTCATTTGTAGGAAAAAGGATGCACCTTAAGACCATAATTTAAATGAAATAAATCAGACACGTGAGCTTAACTATGACATGGCTTCTCTTGTATAAAAAACCCAAATATAAATAAAGAGCAAAATAAAAAATGTATAATAGGAAATAGCGAGATACATGTTTGGCAGATGGAAAGGAAACTAAGACATAGAGTGAGAAGGGAGGGGAAGAAAGGGGATAGAGAGGAGTTAAGATGTATATGTGCGTGTGCCAACTCCCCATGAGCAATGTGATCACTGTGTACTGCAAACATGTCCAAATAAAAATTTATAAAGGAGAAAAAGTAAATTGTTTCCACGAGGGGTTTATTTACTTATTTAGTGCTCAGGGTTGAACCCAGGATCTTGAGAATGGTAGGTAAGTGCTCTGGCTTCATGTGGGATTTTAAAAAATATAGTTTATATACCAATTAGGAAAAATTTGAAGCAGAACAAAAATTTACATACTACCATAGAATATGTTGTTTAGTTTTGATTAACCTTATGAATAAAATTCAAAGGCACAAATGGTTTCTTTCATTTTCAAGTCGTTCCTTTGTATTTAGAGCAAAAGATAAATGCATTAAGTTTTTATGTTTTTTGTTCCACATTCACAGTTTTGGAAACTTGAGTGACCCCGAGTAAACCTTTATGTTGGAAGCTTCACTCCTTATCAGAAGGAATCATAAAATCATTGAGTTTAAAATTTAAGCATTTTTGGCTCATCTCTCTGTTACAGCATCTCCAATGGAATAAACACTTCCCGGCAGTGGTTCTGATCTCTCATGTGCAACCTCTCATCGCTATGTCACCTCCTCTGGTTATTCCGTTCCCTTTTTTCTTGCTCCAACTACACTTCTAAACTGTTTTCCTCTGACACCTCACTGCATGTTCGCTCCTCAATGTGATGTGATCTAGCCCTGATAATGTCCTCACCGAGGTCACCAGTGACCATGTTGCCAAACCAATGGATTCTTTTCTTGTCTTGCAATGCATTACACCATATGAAATATTAACCACCTCCTCCTTGGAAACTCTTCCCTCCTTGGCTACTGCTTGTTTATTTCTTTTATCTCTTACCTCATTTTTTGGCTCCACTTCCTCAGCTGGAAACTTCAGTGTTGTTTCACAAGGCTCTAACCTTGGGCTTGTACTCTGTTCTCTAGTCTCCGAGCAGGATCGTATGTGTAAATTCTCGATCTCTCTTTTAAGTTCCACTCCTACATATACAACTGACCACAGAACATCTACATCTACATCTTTAGTCTCACCCCACTCTTTTTAAGTTCTCCACACTGCTGAAAGAGTAATTTTTTTAAGTGCAAATCTGATTGGGTGATTTTCCAGCTCAAAATTATTTAATGATTCTTCTTTGCCTATTGTATAAATCTGAAGTTTTAATGGGGCTTGTAAGTCTTTTGCGAACTGACTTGTTTTTTTCTCTAACTTCATCTCCCCACACATGTATCTTCTCCTGCTGTAGCAACACAGAGCTCCTTGAGCCTCCCAAAATGACCATGTCCTATTATATACATAAGCTTAGCTCATGCTCTTCCCTCTTTCAAGTTAACTCAAACACAACTTCCTCTGGGAAGTTTTTTGTGACTCAGTTTTTCAGTTTAGGTAAACTATATATTTATTTATATATAATATATACTTTATTAAAAATTAAAGTACTGGCTATCTTGTTGCATTATGTAGGTGTAATATTGATCGTGTGGTACAAAGGGGTTTTTGGTGTGCTGGGATATGATATATTTTGATGCACATAATAGTTATTTTTGTTTGTTTGTTTGAGACAGGGTCTCACTTTGTAGTTCAGGCTGGCCTTGAGCTCAGCCTCCAACTCACAACACAGCAATCCTCCTGCCTCTGCCTCCCGAGTGCTGGGATTACAGGCGCGAGCCACCACGCCCGGCACTGTGGTATGTGGTACTGGTTGCTGCTGGGCGTGAGTCACCGACCTGGTATGGTATGTGATTACTGGGGATCGAACCCGGGCCCTTGCGCTTGCAAGACAGGCGCTGAAACCACTGAGCTAACTCCCTGGCCCCCCACATAATAGTTATTTGAACATATACATAAGGACAACTGTAGTGATTCAGTTAAGATGTACCTACTTCATAGTTTGTATGTTGTATCCCAACAGAAATTATATATGAAAATATACATGCATATATATGCATGTATATACAAAATATACAAAATATACATGCATATATATGTTCAGATATATTTCAGAGAAAAAAGTAGCTCATTACAATTTGCATTTCAAACAAACCATCAGATCTGACATCAAAGTGCTGTTATAATCATGTTTTACCTAAGGCCTTTCTAGCTTTAGCTAATCTAATTATCAGATTTGTGACCAAAGGGAGATTCCTTACAAAATGATATTTCCATAGAGATGCTTGAGCTCCTGAAAAGAGTTGTAATTGTCTGTATTTCCTCATGATATTGTAATCCTTTTAAGGTCGTTAAACATGCTTTCCATCTAACTATTCAAAGTGTGTTGCACAGAGTGCCTCAAAAACTGACAAAGACTACTACCCTTTTACTTCCTGACCTACTTTCCTGTGTTCCTCTCTTCTGTCCTTAGTGCACCTGCTCTCTGCCTATTACCTCCAGGTCCCTGTTGTAGCTATAGAATCCACTTACCTGGGAAAGGAACACTGTGCCTAGTAAGATAGTATGTACTTAACAAGATTTGTTTACAAGGCAGACAAGCAAATCTTCCGGACAGTGTTAGAAGTGGTGGGCTGAGTGTGTTCAGGAAGTCAGTCAGCAGGAAGGCACATTGGAGCACAGTGGACCCGCTGCCAGGGCCAACACATTAGAGAAAAGAAAGTTCCAGAAAAAGAACTAATGGCTAAAAGCGCCAAGCCCTGGGCTCTGTAGCCTGAAATCTCCACTCAGAATTTCTGGTCACAAGAGGTCAAAGCCAGAATGAGCCAATTCCATCCAGGAGAAATTCTTAGTAAGGTGTGAACATGCCTAAAAGAGACTTGATTAAGTAACGGCCATTTCTGCCTGAGCAGTCAGTTGTGACTTGCCTGTGACATAATTGTTTTTGGATTTTCAGTGTGTTTATCTTAAATAGGACTCATATGCTTTTCTGGTTGTCAACTAAATTATCTAATCTTACAAGAGATTTATCTGGTCACAATAATATACAGTTTATAATCCTTTAAAGTATTCAAAATGCTTTTGCATCCATAACATTTCAACAACAATCCCATAAGGAGTTGCAGAAGGTGTTATTGTTGCTGTTTAACAGAAAAAAAAGAATCTTAAGCATTTCCCCAGGATCACATAGATAATAATTGATAGAGTAAGAGTTAGAATACCTTTTCTGACTGCAAGTCCAATTTACTTTAAAAAAAAATACACACACATTTTGGGTGCCTCATAATGATTTGAGGAATTACTTTTGAGTGTTTTGCCAGAGGTCAGAGATATTTAGGGCATCAAATTCTGCTCAGTGTTTCTGCAATCATAAAAAGAAGTTGTCAACTTCATTTGTGTTATACTGAGTGAGAATAGCCCTACTCTCTAATATATAGATAGATAGATAGATAGATAGATAGATAGATAATCTGAGCAAAAGTGGGTGTATCAGTCAGTATTTACTAGAAAAGCAGAAATAACTTGAGACATACAAATGTATAAAGCTTTACACGATTGACTTACGGCAGCCACCCAGAGAGTCAGATGTGGAATTGTGTAAAAAGTCTGTCTCCCCATTGGGGATCTGAAGGATCTAGTTGAAGGATTGGGGCTCAGTGTAGTGTCCTGTGTGAGTCATTATCAGGAGGATGAAGAGTTTACAATGGAAGGCTGCAGGATCGGCACCAAAGGTTGAAAAGTCTGGACTGGAAGGTTGAAGAGTCTCTGCTGAAGCCAGAAGACAATGTCCAAGGAGAAAGCAAAGGCTTGAGTTCCCCCATGAAAACAGAAGCAATCTTTCCTTCTTCAGCTAGCTTTTCTACCATTATGGTTATCCTACCTAGGTTTGACACTTCTACACTAGAACTATGCTGAGCCATTTTAGTTGGGTGGGGTGTTTTGTTGTTGATGGCGGTTTTTTTTTTTTTTTTTTTTAGTTTTTTTGAAACAGGGTAACACTTTGTAGTTTAGGCTGGCTCTGAACTCACTATGTAGCTCAGGCTGACCTTTAACTCACAGCAATACTCCTGCCTCTGCCTCCCGAGAGGTGGGATTACAGATGTGAACCACTACACCCAGCACTGGTGTTTCTCACTCAAACTGACACAATCAGTCCACAATTGCAGTGAGTTATGTAGAATAGGTTTTTGCCTCTTGCCCTATTTAGATCAAGTAGTGAGACATTATTGTTAAAAAGCAAAGGCTTGGGAGCTAGACAGCTTGAGTCTTAATTGAAGCTTTGCTGTGTGCTGACTGTGAAAGCCAGGGAAGTTCTTTCATTTCTAGTTGCCTCAGTTTCTTCATCTGTGAAATGGACAATCATATCGGTATTTACCTTATACAAGGATTAAATAATTGAATATATGTAATGACCTTAAAATAATGCTTAGTACAGAGTGAGTGCTGTGGAAATTTGTCTGTATTTTATTATTGGCAGTATTTGTATTAGTTGTCTGTTTTACTCAGCTTTCCTATCATTGGGACACAGTATCTGACGCTGGCAATTTAAAGAAGGAAAAACATAATTTGGCTTGTGGTTTTAGGAGATTCAATTTATGGTCAGTTGTTTCTATGGCAGAAACATCCTGACAGAATGTCATGGAAGAACAAAGATACTTAGCTCATGGTCACTAGGAAGCAGAGCAGGAGAACAGTGCTAGAGAGCAAAGGAACAAGGACCCTATATAACACTTATGCGCAGGGGACCACAATATTGACTGTGCCCAAAGCAGGGTATAAACAGGGCTGTAAAGAGTTTGTTTACAGAAGTGATTCTGGCTAAAGCATACGTGCTGAAATCAGAGTAACTTACACACAAATTCTATTCCCACAATTAAAATTTTTTTATTAAAAGGATAATGTTCTAATTACAACCATATATTTTGTCTATTATGTTCCTAATTTGAGACTGCTTTGTCTTGTTCTTTATGAGGCTTGTTTACACTAATTTCCATAGAAACTACACGACTGCACATCCTTGCACATAGTACTGCCTTTGCACATAGCTTGCCTTTACTCCAACTGATTACCAATAAAAATCAGTGGCTTGACTGGCCAGTGCCTTTGTCAGTTGCACTGGAGCTGGCCATCTTGACACTCCACTTTCTGTCCTCTCTAAGTTCTGCCTTTAGTGGATTTTTTTCCCCTCAGGGCTGCATTATATACAGAACAGGAGACTAGAGACTATTACAGAGGTTTCTGGTAATGTTTTAGGGGTCACCAGTACTTAAGGCTTTACCTCTATTATCTATCCAGATACATCATGAAGTATGTTTTACTAATTCCGTAGGTTGCTCTCAAATCAAGCAAGTTGTCACAATTAAGGTTAACTGTTACATGTGCCCTGGTGCTTAGGGCTATGTTGGATACATCTGTAAACATGAGTGGTCTTTCAGAACCCAAATCAGGTAGAATGAAAAGTGAGGGCATTAGGGAGATAAACTCATTGCCAGGGATCCCAGACTATGATCTCATACATACCTCAGGACTTCTGAATATCATTTCTACCAAGAATCAGTCCACTTGAGCAAGCAATAGCCACAGTGGGTCACAGGCCTCAGTGGGTCATTTCAGGAGCAGTTGCTTCTATCCTGTAACAGCCATGCAATTATAGATGCCAATTTACATTATAAAGCAGTGCTCTTCTAGATCTCAAGTGGCCAAATACTTGTACCTTTTGTGCATAAAGATTTATATTTAGTGTCTTTAAATTTTATAAAAAGAAACATTCATTTATTCCTTGGACAGCTGTATATGAAGTATACTCCCTTTTTGCAGTGCTTCTGGGAAGCTGGGAATTATCACTGACAATAACTAATGAAAAATAAGTTTTTGAGACATGCAGAATTTTGGCCTCTTCCCTGGCTTGCTCAACAAAACCTTGCACAGTTGCTACATCTCCCACTGATCTCCCTGCTTCTGATCTCTGTAGCAGTGACTGCCACTCAGTTTGGCACTTATTTATATAATGCCTAAGGTGAAATCTCCATCTCCAATTGCAGTTCATTCAAAGTATGAACATAGCAAACCCCTGATGGAGACAGGTGATATTTGAGAGGGAGGGAGAGTTGAAGACATAAATTAACCATTTATTTCCCATAGTCCTCTAAGCTTATTTCTGTAACCAATCTGACTACATCCAGAGGTGCTGTGTAAATGAACTATATTGCTTTGATCTCCTCCTCTTAACTCCTTTAAAAATATTTTTATTTTTTGTACCAGAATTGAAGTTGCACTTGCCAGGCAGGTGCTATGTCACTGAGCTACATCTTTTGCCCCAAAAGCATCATTTATAGAATTGTGCTTCACCACAAACTTTATAATGGGTTTATATTTTCCTTCTTTTTTGTTTTTTAGTAAAAGTTATCTTAAATTCTCAAGGGAACAAGGGGCATATAATAAATATTTGAAGTGAATTCCTGCTTTAAAGTAAACAAAATTATCCTCATAATTTGAATCCTGCATGTGTAATGAAAGTGAGGAAATCTGAAAGGTTGCTTTTATGGGTGGGCTGGGAGTAAGTAGAGGGGATCATTGTTGGGAACTGTGGAATTTTGGTGCCTTCTGAAGTGTCAAAAAGCATAAAGACATGAAAAAGAGAAAGCTATAAGGCAGTGAATGTGGTAGGGTGCTAGATGGCCGAAAACAGGAAGAAAATTATCTCCCTCTCATCCATTATGCATGGCCCCTTAGACTGGCAACCCTAAACTGGACTACTACTATCTCTATCTCCATACAGAACATTTGGTTACAGTTTACCAAAAATTCATGTGTATGTTTGCCAGCTCAAATGTTAATTGTACCAGCCATTTTGGATGCTACCATTGGTATATTTGTCCAATATTTTACTTACTAGATTAGAGATTATTATCTATCTGCATATGTGTGTATGTGTGTATACATACATATATTTACTTGGCAAATGATGCGATCTGTGTTCTTAGAAGCAGATATAAAAATGTGCGTGTGATAAGGTTGATAATTTTTTATGATATTGATTTTAGAGTAAAGCTTATCTTAGATATATCATAGATTGGGAGTCTGACTTCCAAGGCTCTTTGATACTCTAGGACACTATGTGTTAGTGTACTAGAACTAAGGCAGGTCTTCTAGCTAACTGTATCTTCAATGTAGAGAAGAAAGATTCTGACAGGATCTGTTGATAATGTCTTCATGCTTCTGGGAATCAGTAGAAAGCATAGTATCTTTTTTCCTTTAACTAAAAGAAACAAGCAAATAAATTAATAGGTGGTTATTTGCTCTGCAAGAGGACTTACAAAGATTTCTTTAAATAGCAAACTCCTTTGCAATTATTAAAATATGACTCAATTTTTAAAAGAGCCTTTTCATATGTACCACACTTAGAAACAAGTCTGTCATATAAAAACAGATACACATACATGACACTTTGAGGTTTGGTTGTAGATCCAACAGACTAATGAATTCACTTCTATGTTTGTCCAAGAATGTCTTATTTTGACTTTGGAATTTGGAGGTAATTTAATTAGGATCCTTAAAAAAATCAACAGAAGTACCATTTATTTAGCCTCCCCTGATAGTCTCATACAAAAAGATGCTTGTTGTAGGGGTCATAAAGGTCTCAGTGGTCTTTTCTATGGACTTCTTAGCAAGTGGTGTTAGCAGAAAGTGTAGTGTTTTAATTACTTTTCTTGTCATTGAGACAAAATATCCAACACTCAAAGTAAAAGGAGGATAGGTTTATTTTGGCTTATTTTGTAGAGGTTTCAGTCTAAACCTGGTTTGGCTGGTTCCAAGGTAGGGTGACAGAGCAGATGGCTATCACAGAGGAGAAACAGTTCATGGCAGCAGAAGACAACAAAAGCAGCAAGCAGGAAGTGAAGCAACAAGCCACAAGGGACAGATTTTTTTCTATCCTTTATGTAGGTCCAAGCTACATGCCCTTAGGGTGGCTAGCACTCACCCACGGTGGAGCACTCTTAACCCTATCCAAAAGTATGACAAACCAATCAGTGGGCTAATTTAGAAACCACACTTCATTACAGCATCACACACTGTAGATCCTGACTGCATGAAGCTTTAGGGGGGACATCCCAACCCAAGCCATAACATAACAGTATTTACGCTTTTTGCTAGGATGTTTATATTCTCACAAAGAAGTCAGACACTTCTGGTAATATGTAAATCACATAGGAAAAGTCTGTGATTTTTTTTTAAGGCAAAAGGTGACCTGCTCGACTACTCTAAGAAGATTAGAAGATAATCTTAAATTCTTTTTGAAGTTAGTGTTAAGACCTTTTGGAGCATAACTTATTCTGGAAGTCATGAAACCACCATTCTCTTACAGTTTTTTTCTGTCTTTTAAATCAAACCTACATGCACCGAGACATGCTGAAACTCCGAAGGGATGGCGAGGAGACCAAAATGGAGCTGAATCAGAGTTAATGTGCTCTTAAACAAGAACAGTGACCCACTGTCCATATCCTGGCATCTGAATACATGGAACACATTTAATCTGGAATTGGGCAGATATTAGGTCTAGGGTGTTTCCCTTGATGGCTTGGGCCTAGTAGCAATGTTATGCTTTGATGAAGTGACTCGGTATGACTTATTTTAGCAGGATTTCATTAGTAGCTAGGGGAGAAGGACAGATATAGTCCAAGATAAAGACGAATGATTAAGAAGAGATGGGGATAAAGGTTTATAGCCAAGCTCATTTGGGTTCTAGGCAGAAGACACTGGTTGTGATTCAGAAACTACAGAGGCACATTCATGTAAATAATTGTACTAGTTCCTCTTTATTATTTATTGAGCATCACAGATTATTTTATGTAATCTTTAAAAATTGAGTTTATTGATACATTTTAAGTATACTTTATGATCATATTCGTAATTGAGAATTTGTACCTGTACATGATGTATCTTATTTCTTATTTTTTCCCATTCCTTTGCCCTCCTTCAGCCCCCTCACCCCATATATAAATATTGTTTCCACTTTATCTTTAAATTTTTTCTTTCCCCTGTCCCCTACCAATTTCCTTTTCCTTTTGAAGATTTACTTCCTATTTCATAATTCATATTATACATTTTGGACATCATTTACATATTCACTTTCTGACATGGAAATGCTATAGTGTTTATGCTTATGAGTATGGCCTTGCTGTGCATCCATTTAGCTATAAATATCTCTGTCATTCTTTGTGACTGAGTAATAATCCATTTAATAAAAACAACACATCTTTTTATCCAGTTTCCAGTTGATGGTAATTTAGGCTATTTCCAAGATTTAGCTATTACAAACTGCTCCTATAAACATGGATGTACATATGTTTCTGTGGTGTAATGCTTTTAGTTCTTTTGGGAAGATATTCAGTAGGGAAAGAGCAAGGTCAAATGGGACCTCTAATCCTAGTTAAAGGAATCTCCACACTGATTTCCAAAGTGGTTTCACCAGTCTACATTCCCACCAACACTTTAGAAGCATTTATTTCTCCCCACAGCCCTGCCACCATTTGTTATTGGTTAATTTATTGGTAACAACCATTCTTTCTGAAATGAGATGGATATCAGTGTTGTTTCCATCCGCATCTCTGAAATGAGCACTTATGTTAAACATTTTTTTCAAAATTTTAGTTGCTAATTATGTTTCTTCATTTGATAAATGTCTGTTCATTTCTGTTGCCCATTTCTGAATTGAGTCTTTAAATTTAGGGGTGTCTGATTTTTTAAAATTATTTAGATATTGTAGATAGCAGTTGTTTGTCTGAGTAATAACTAGTAAATTTTTTTTACCATATTGTAGGTTGTCTTTTGCTCTGTTCATGATTTCTCTTGCTACACAGAAGCTTTTTAATAAGATCCCAGTTCTTGATTCTTTCTACTATTTCAGGTTTTATTCATGAAGTCTTTCCCTATGCCAATATCTCCAAGAGTTCTACCTAACATTTTCTAGCAGGCTTAGTGTTTCTCCTTTAATATTTAGTTTTTTACTCTTCTTCAATTCCAGTTTAGTGCATGGTGAAAGATGTAGGTTTAGTTTAAATCTTTGGCACTTTAAAACCCAGCTTTTCCAGCACCATTTGTTAAAGAGGCTATCTTTCTCCCAATGAGGATGTTTGGCTCATTTCTCAAAAATGAGTTGGCTGACCCAGGGATTTAGCTCAGTGGTTCCAGCTCCTGCCTTGCAAGCACAAGGGCCTGGGTTCCATCTTCAATAACCACATACAACAATGCTGGGTGTGGAGACTCATGCCCACCATCAGTCAGAACCACATTACCACAGAGCCGGGCATGGTGGCTCACTCCTATAATCCCAGCACTTGGGAGGCAGAGGCAGGAGGATTGCTGTGATTTCAAGACTGAACTCAGGGCCAGCCTGAACTACAAAGTGAGACCCTGTCTAAAAAACAAAACAAAACAAAAAAGAGTTGGCTTAGTATGTCTGGAATTGTTTCTGCATCTTCTAATATATTTGATTGGTCTACAGATCTCTTTCTTTGCCAGTATCATGATTTTTTTTTTTTTTATTACAGTGGCTTGGTAGTGTAGTTTCAGTTTGAGGATTGTGACACCCCCTGCCTTGTCTTTGTTGCCAAGAATTTATTTTACTACTCTGGTTCTCTTCTGGTCCCAAATAACGTTTCATATTATTCTCCCTGGTTCTTTGAAATATACTGTTGAGATTTAAATTGAGTTTACATTGAATCTATGTAGCAGTTTTGGCCATATTCAGTATACTGGTTCTTCCTACCCAGGAAGAAGATATATATTTCCATTTTCTGATATTGTTTTCAATCTGATTTTTTCAGAGTGCAGCAGTTTTCAAAGTAGAAGTCTTTTGCTTCCTGCACTAAATGGATTCCTAGCTATTTAATTTTTTTGGATGCTACTGTGAGAGAAATTGTTATCCTGATTTCGCTCTTAGCCAGTCTGCTATTCGTGCACAAGGAGGATAATGATTTTTGAGTTTTGATCTTATATCCATGTACTCTACTGAATCTGGCAATAAAATCTAGCAGTCTTTTTGTCAGAGTGTTTGGGGTTTTGTATATAGAATATCATGCCATCAGCAAATAATGACATTTTAACTTTTTTCCTGTCTTTATACCTTTATTACTTTATCTTGTTCTATTTCTATGGCTCATGCTTCCATAACTATATTGAACAGGAGTGGTGATAGTGAACATCCTTGTCTTGTTCCTGATTTTAGCATGAAAGATTTCAGTTTTTGATCATTTAGTAGGATGTTGGCTGTTGGTTTGTCATAGATGGCTTTGTCAGGTTGAGATAGAGACCATCTATTCCAATTTTTTGTAGGGTTTTAATCATTAATGGATGTAGGATTTTGTTCAATGCTTTTCTGCATCTTTTGAGATGATTAAGTGGCTTTTATCCTTGACTCTGATAATAAAATGTGGGGCATTTATTGATACACGTTTATTGAACCATCCATACATCCCTGAGATAAATCCAACTTAGTGTGTATGATCATCTTGATGATCCTCTGTATTTGGTTTGCCAGTCTCTTATTGAGGATTTTTGCATCTATGTTCATTAGGGAGATTGGCCTGTAGTTCTCTTTTTTGGTTCGGGATTTCTTTGCTTTTGGAATCAAGGTAATGTTTGCTTCCAGGAATGACTTTGGGAGCATTGCTTCCCTTTCAACTTCACTGAAGAGTTTGAGAAGCAGTGACATAGCTTTTCCCTAAATTTCTTGTAAAATTCTGCAATGATGCTATCATGAGTAGTATTTTTCTTTGTTGGTAAGTTTTTAATTACATTTTCTATTTCACTGATTGATATTGATTGGGGTGTTTAGAATATTTATATCATCTTCATTCATCTTTGGCAATTCATATGTATCTAGGAATCTGTCCTTTTCTTCTATTTTTTCCATCTTATTGAAGTACAGGTTCTCAAAATAAGTATTGATTATCCTCTGAATTTCTGCTGTATCTGTTGGGATTTCACCCTTTGCATCCTTTTTTTTAAATAGGTACATTTTATATACATCTCATGATCACACTCAACATTGACAATTTGTACCAGTATATGACCCCATTTGCATCTGAATTGTGTGGATTTTAGGTTTTCTTTTCTTGATGAGGTTGGCTTAGGTTTTGTCAGTTTTATTTATTTATTTTTGAGGAACTAACAGATTCACTTATTTTTTATAAATCGTTCTCCTAGTCTCCATTTAACTGATTTATTTTCTAAACCTTATAATTTCCTCCTTTGTATGAGCCTTAGGTTTGTCTTACTTTTTCTTTTATACGACATTGATGTTCAGACTTAGGTTGTTAATTTGAGTTCATTCTATTTTCCTAGTATGAGTATTCACTGCTGTGAGTTTCCCTCAGAGAATTGCTTTTATTGTGTCCCATAAAATTCTGTATGTTGTACTGCATTATCATTCAATTTTAGAAATTGTCTAATTTCTTGTTTAAGTTCTCTGTGATCCATTGGTTTTTCATAAGGGTCTCATTCAATTTCCATGTGTTTGTGAAGTTCTTGTGGCTTCTTCTGCTATTAATTTCTAATTTTATTGCACTGTGGTCTAACAATACACAAGGGATAACTTCAGTTTCTTTGCATGGTCTATTTTGGAGAATGACCTGTGTGCAACTGAGAAGAATGTGGATTTTAATTTTGGGGGGTGGAACACTGTTAACATCTGTTAAGTCCATTTGTTAAAAAGTTGGGTCCAGCTCTAGTATTTCAATTTTTTAAATGTATTTGACTGATTTATTTATGAAAGTGAGGTGTTGAGGTTCCCCACTATCACTCTATTAGTGCTTATCTGGTTTTTCATGTCCATTAATATTTGTTTTATATGGTTGGATGCGCTAGCATTTGGTTCACACATATTTATGATTGTCTTCTCCTCCCCATGAATTGTTCCCTCTACAAGGATATAGTGACTTTCATTGCTCTCTTCATTAGTTTTGATCTGAAATGCACCTTGTCTGTAAATAAGATAGTCACTCTTGCTCTTTTGCAGATTCTTGTCACATGCAGAATTGTTTTCCATCCTTTTACTTTCAATCTATGAATTTCTTTTTAAATTATATATGTTTCTTCAATATAGCAATTTGTTGGATCTTGCTTCTTAATCCATTCTGCCATTCTGTTTCTTTTTATTGGTGAATTTGGGCCATTAACACTGTTATAATTGATGTGTATTGACTTATCCTTGTCATGGTATTTTCCTGTTATTGGTTCTTTTGCTTTTTTGTTTTTCTAACTTTCCATTTAATTTTTTTCCTGGGCTCAACAGAGTGAAGTGTCACTCTGTTGGGCCTTATGGAGTTGTGATACTCTTTGTCTTTTTCTAGGATATTGTTTAGAATTTTTTGGAGTGCAGGTTTTAGATTCATGAGGTTTCTTGGATGTTCTTTGTATCTTTCCCTGTTGGTTTTGAAGGATTGTTTTGCAGGATATATCAATCTAGGTTGAAGGTTGTTTTCTTTTAGGATTTGAAATACTTCACCCTAGGTGAGGATTTGAGGATTTGTTTTGAAATGTCTGCTGTAATTCTGATGAGCTTTTCTTTGTATGTGATTTGTTTCTTTTCTCTAACTGCTTTCAGTATTACATTCTGCTGGGTTTCTAGAATACTGATTATTATATGCAGAGATATGGAAATTTTTTTGATCATAGCTAGTTGTAGTCCTATATGTCTGACTTATTTGTATATTAAATTCTTCTGTTTGGGAAGTGTTCTGTGAATAGTTTTCTAATGTCATTTACATTATCTCCTTTGTCTTCACTGACTTTGAGCCATTTTATATTATTCTTCTCTGAATCATCCAGCAACTGCTGGATTGGTTTGTCATGTTCCCTTACTGTGTTTAAGAAATCTTTCCTTTCCTGGTCACTAATTGCAGTCTTATCTTCTATGTCTGATACTCTGTTCTCAAATTGGCTCATGCTGCTGTGTGGAGTTTTTAATCCCCTGGATATCTGTTGAATCTGTATAACTGATTCCATTACTCTCATCTACTGGGATTCCATCATGTTATTGAGTTCTTCTTTAAAATTATCAATCATACCTTTCATTATGGACACTATATCTATTGTTATGTGAGAAATTATTTCTGATTTTATTTTTTCTAGACACTCTTTTGTTGCCAGTCCAGGGAGTCCAGATGATTGAGTTTCAGGTTGTTCCATTTCATTACTCCCTAAATTTCCCTTTGATTATCTGGAATTATCTTATTTTTTAAGTCTTTTCTCATTTCTATTTTGTTGCTGCTGTTGATAATGATGTTTTTGGTTTAATTCTTGGGTTCCTGCCTGAAAAATGCTAATTGCAAGTATATTTCTTGCTAGTATTTAAAACTGTTAGGGAATGACTACTTGCTGGCTCATCTTCCAGGGACAGTTGAGTTTTGGGCCTTAAGTCTGTAGTGGCCCGAACAATCTCAGCTCTGGAACACCAGGAAAGATACATGAACAGAACAGTCACATTACCTTTGTCAAAGTAATATATTCACTATCAACAACCATCTCAGACTCAGTCCAGAAATGACAAACTGTGGCAGCCACTAATCTGACAGCTTTGAGCTCATGTGAACTATACCTGTGGCCACATATCAAAATTAATGACTAATCAGCAACATGTTTACTATATATAAGCCCTTCAATATAGTAGTGTCACCACCCTCTGGGCAGAAGACTTAGAAGGAGGGGAAATAGCGAGATTAAAGGAGAGAAAGAGATTACAAATAGGGCTAGGGAACACAGGGAGATTATAAGAACCTTGGGAAATTGGTGAATCCTAGGTAAAAAGAGAGATGGAAGGAAAAAATATAAAAGAGCAAAGTACCAGCATCAGGGAAAATACAAAGTGTATTAACCATCCAATAAGAATAAGAACAATCAAGAGAAAAGGAAAAGAATGAAAGAAAAAAGAGAGTAGGACAATAGCAGGGATAAGAAAGAGGAGAAATCAAAAAGAAGAGAGAAGGAAAAAAGAGAGAAAACTCAAAAAGGAAGTCTCTTTTAAATCATGTCCCTGTGTCATTGGTAGAAAGTGTAGGCAAAAGCCTACACATCCAAGTCAGGTAATACCAGAAAGTACACTGACATCCACTGAGATTTAAGCTGGTTTCTGAGTATGAGGCCAGAGTTTAGCTCCCAGATCTCCCCCATGTTTGAACTCTGCACAGTTGTATTGCAGGTTTGAACTGCCCTTCTCCCACAGCAAGTCCAGGTTCCATTAGAAGGTGCTGATAACACTAACTCACCAGCTGATGTAGTCTGCTGGGTTCTCACTAGTCTCTCTTTTAGCCCCTTCCTTGGTCTTCAACGTTTTGACTATTAGGGTTGATATCTGGGGTCTCTCCTCAGTCTTCTTGTGTCTCTTGCCCAAGTCTCCACTCTGTGATCCACCCACATAGCTTTCACAGATGCTGTGTTGCCTTTTTGCAGTGTCTGCTGTTCTAATGAGTGTGTGGGAGGGGGTGAGTGCTCTTTTCCTGCCACCAGCTTAGACCCCTTGGCCTTCTATCTGGTCACAGAGTAGAGTGAGTGTCTTTAGCCCTTTTAAGTCAAGGCCTTGAGCAGAGTTTGGCTGGACCTGTTCTTTTTTTTTTTTTTTTTTTTAGGTTTTTTGAGACAGGGTCTCACTTTGTATTTCAGGCTGGCCCTGAGCTCAGCCTCAAACTCACATCACAATAATCCTCCTGCTTCTGCCTCCCAAGTGCTGGGATTACAGGCGTGAGCCACCACGCCCGGCACTGTGGTATGTGGTACTGGTTGCTGCTGGGTGTGGGTCTCCACATCCAGTACGGTATGTGGTTACCAGGGATCGAACACAGGTCCTTGCGTTTGCAAGACAGGTGCTGGAACCACTGAGCTAATTCCCCGGTCCCAAGCTGGCTGGACCTGTTCTTTACTTCACAACATGTATTTTCTAAATCTCTTGACTCATAACTGGTAGCTGTCCACTTTGGCTGTTTGGCTCTTCCCTTCTTTTTGCCAGGGTAGCAATGTGGCTCAATTTTCTTTTTCTTCAGAGTGAACCTTCAGGGGAAACTGTCTGGTGATTTCCTTGCCACCTCCAATTGTTCAGGTCTCTTCTATTTCAGGTCTGGGATTCTGCTTCTCAGTGAAAGGCTGAGCTGTCTTCTCAGATCCTGAATTCCTACTGAGGCAGGTATACAGCCAATTTGCTCTGTCAAGTGCTGGTGTTCTATTTCACATACTCTTAAGATGAGTTATATAATGCAGTCGGTTTTTTTTTTTTCTACCAGCACCAAATACACGGTGTCTTTTCAACACTAATCAGTTCTCCAATTCTTCAATTCTTTGCAGACACCAAGTAGATGTCTAACAATTCAATTTAATTCTGACATGAAAGACTTCCCCTACCTCATATACTGGCTACAAATGAGGATCCTATTTTACTATTAATATAGCATTTCTGACGTCCTTCCTCAGGCTTGTTAATTCACACACTTTCGGAAGGCAATTTACTTACAATTTATAGAAATTTATTATATAACTCAGGAAGAGTCAAATGGAAGAGGACAAAGCATGGGAGAGATGGTATTGGTGGGAGGCAGATTCCATGCCTTCTTGCCCAGCACAATGTGTATATTAACAAATATGGAGTCTCTCCAAGTCTCATGAATTTTCATAGAATTTAATTTCTACCCATCTTCCCCATTCTGGAGGTTTGGGATTGTAACTAAAAGTTTCCATCCTGTAATCATGTTTATTCTTTTTGAGACCCACCATCATGCAGAAGCTATCTAGGGGCTTTCAACTCAACAACACAAACTCAGTTTTGGTCAACGGGACTAGTTAAGAATAACAAAAGACATTCCTATCACTTAGGAAATTCCAAAGGTTTTAGCAGCTTTGTGCCAGGAACTGGAAACAGAGATAAAATATATGTTTTATTATACCACTGGTAGGTATTTATTGTTATTCTTATTTTACAGATAAGGACTCTGAGGCAGAAGGAGGTAAAATAACTTATTTGAAGTCACATAGTTGGGAATTTAAGCAGTAAGCCAAGAACTGAATCTAAGTCTGGCTCTTGTCAAAGCCATCTACTTAATCAGCATCCTGTCAGGACTACATAAAATATGTCATGGTGGAGGTTAGAAGAAAGTGTTGCTGAAACTAAGACAGCTACCTACATAGCAACATTTTAGGTATGAGAAAATGGAGAAAATAGAAACCCCAAATCATAGAAAAGGATAATACTTAACACTGATAAAACCCCAAACTTTTCATTTTTCTTTTAAATTTAGAAATAGCTGGGCTCCAGGTCATATGTGGAAGAGAAGTTTTGGAAGAAGATTTCAAATAGGAAGTTTGAGGAAGTTGAGTTCTACACATCTTTGTGAAATGTTTGTATGCTATTTTCCAGACATTGTGCTAAGAATAGCTAGGAAGAAAATGTAGAATAAAGAAGAAATAAGGCAGAAGTTAAATTTATAAAAAGACTCTAGTCTGTTTGTCAACTCCTTAAAAACAAAACAAGTATCTTGTGAGCCATTCATTTGTGCAATTAGCCTTCCCTGTTCTGAGGAATAAACTTCCTGAATTTCATCTTCTCACCCCCATGGATTGACAAGTAGAAAGCCTCTGACTGTTTGGGTCAGCCAAGATTGACTGACCCAGACATTGTTATTCAAGGAGGCATTCACATTAGCAATATGAAGAGATGAAATTGTAGTCATTCTTTTGGTCAGTTGGAGTTTTTCACTGAATAGTTTCTTAGGGCCAGATTGTATATGAGAGAAAACCACATATTACCAACAATAAAATGATATTGTGTAGATGAAAGGATTAGGTGGTTATAGAATGTAAGGAATAGCAGGGCAACCAGCCAGGATAGTTCAGCATTGTCTAAGATTGGAGTCCTAGTGCAGATGGGCCAAACAATTGAGAATTTGTTCTTTTGGAAGACGGTGTGGCTTCTTGAAAGGGCTTTAATAGTGTGAACACATATCTGAACAGGCAAGACATTTTTCTTATGGTTTTGAGCTCAACAATCTATTGAAGAAAAAGGATGTGCCCTGAGGCAGTGTGGTTTAGGAAGAGTGCTAGATTGGGAGCCTGATCTGCATGCTAATTCAGTCTCCAACACCAATGTTTTTTATGATTTGAAACAAATAACTTAACCCTTTTGGGCTCCCAGATTCCTCCTCTGTAATAGGAAGAAGTTTGGGCTTGATTTACCTTGGCAATCAACCAGTCTATAAGCAAGCAAGGTGCCATTTTAAATGGACTCTTTATTTCTTTCTTGCCTTTCTACATGTTCTTTCTTATTGCCCCTGTCCTTTGGAAAGAATTTCATCACTTTCCTGGCCTATAGTGTGAGCTGAATTGGGGTGCCCTGGGCTGGTTTCCTGACTTCTATCAAGCTCCAAAAATCCCCATGATTTTGTGTCAGTGTAAACATCAGCTTCAAATGATTCGAAGACATGGTATGTTTAAGCTAGATACGGGGATAGGTCTGGCCAACTAAAAGACCATGCAGAGAGAACTGAAATTAGAGAAAATATTAGACTGTATCCGAGTTGATGAAAGCACAACAAGTTGAGAATCTCATCAGTTCAAAAGGGGGTAAATTATGTGGTGAAAACTCATTCTGCCTATTGTTATTGTGGTCATTGTTAGTCACCTTTTTATAATCGTCTCCTCTATGGCAGGTGGATAGCCACACACTCTATATGAGTTGCATCTTCATTCTCACAATGTATCTATGAGATACTTATTGTTTTCTTATCCTATTTTTTTCAGATGAGGAAATTGTGGTTTAGAGAAGATGGAGATTTTCACTTCACAGAAAGAAAAAAGAAAGCTTGTTTAAAAGTGCTGGCCGTGGCAGGGGCCATGATAAATGGCTCAAGGTAACTGTAGAGAATATACTCTGGATTTGTGACAAGGATAAAACCTGGAACCCCTGAAGAGGGCTGGTGTGTCTCCAATGACTGGGTTAAGTGGTAGCAGTTTACCATGGAGGAGAAACAGCAAGAACCTATTAGTTGAGAAATGATGTGCAAAAGTATCACATTTGTTTGGTATTGTTTTGTTTGGAGGCCCTATTATTTTCTTCAAAATTCTATTTGTATTTTCATGTGAATTCTTTGTTAGTAATAGAATATGTAAGCTGGATTTCTATGGTTTTCCTGTAGAGAGGAAGGCATTGTTTCTGTATAAACACATTTGCTCATGGAGATAAAGTATCAGGTCTGATGATAATTTTCCTTTTGGGATGCACTGTACTAAATTTATTAGCTGATTTGATGTTCACTATACTTGGCACCATTGAAATCCATTGATCTTTAGAGTTATGCTTTGTAGTTATTTCTGGGCAACAATCAATAATTTTATATTTAGTGTGAATTGAACTGTAGCCAAAAGATGGAGTGCTTCAGTGTCACAGCTCTTTATTGTAAATAGAATTTATGCTATTTTTCTTTTTGGTTGTGATCAGAATAAATGGCCAGTGATGATTTTCAGCATTTCTACTGTGCTCTCAGGAAAGTCACACACACTTATTTATAGTCAGGTTAGGAGGCATAGAATTGAACTTGGCATGAGTATGAAATTTATAGTTATATTAAGAGTGATGAAAATTGCTTAGGAATAGAATGCTCACTATGCAATTGTGTTCAAAAAATCATTTTTGAAACGAACATGAAGTACAATTAAGAGGAAAATGCACCTGCTTTTGATGGGAGCTTAATTATAGGACCAATTGGATTCACTGTCCATAAATACACTAAGTCATTTCCCTTATGTGTTTATTTTTGTTTCTTGCTGAAACATCTATTTCTTCTACTCTTCTAGGGATGCCAATACTATTTAATAATTTGTTCAGATTTGGTCGTAATGTACTCTATTTTCTGCCTGTACAACTTTCAGAATTCTCAACAAGGTACATCCTGGTCATCAGATGCACTTCTATCACTCTGAATCATCCTATAAACTCTACTTTGACCAGTACCTATGCTATGTTACTTCTACTGACCCTCTTTTGTCTTTCCTTCTTCCCTTCTTCCCTCCCTCATTCCCTTCTCCTTTCCCTCCTGGTCCACCATCCGTCCTTTCTTTCTTTTCTTCCTTCTTCTTTTCCTCCCTGCCTCACTCCCTCTTTGTCTCACTCCCTCCTTCCATTCTCTTTCTTCCCCTATCTTTTGTTCTCTTTGGGTCTGTCTCTGTCTCTGTCTCTGTGTCTCTTTCTCTGTCTCTCTCTTTCTGACCGAGTCAAGTTATGTTGCCCTACATTCTGTCCTCAAACTTCTAGGCTCAAGTGGTCTTACAGCCTCAGCCTCCCAAGTAATAGGGGCTCAGGAATGTGCTGCCATGCTCTTCAGACCTTCACATTTTGACCTGTTTTGAAATTCTCCTTGGAACAGTAACTGCCAAAGTAAACATATGCTGTCTGGAAAGGAGAGGAGAACCACCTTCATCTAGCAATTTCAAAATAGTATATGAGATTAGCTTATGATGATGTTGGAAGTCACAAAGTACTTAGTTCTGAAAATATTTCTTGTATTTGTGAATGGCTGTTGGAATCAAGAGAAGTGGGATCTAGGGCCATGCCCTTTCATTAACTGTGTGTCCTGGACCAAGTTACTATCTTTTCCTGAGTGTTAAACTTCTCATCTATTATGATAGACTGAATAATGCTCCCTTCTAATTATGCTGATGCCCCTGATCCTAGAAAGTGTGACTGTTATCTTATATGGAAAAGGAGACATTGCAGATGTAACTAACCTAAGGATCTTCTTATGGGAAGGTCTCCAAAATAATCTCAGTGAAACCAGTGTAATCTCAACAGTCACTACAAGGGAAGGTAAGAGAAGTTGGGGTCATTGTGATGATGGAAGCAGAGATTAGAATTAGCTACATTGAAGACGGAAGAAGACTTTGCTGTAAGTTAAGGGATACAGGTTGCCACTAGCAGCAGGTAGGAAAGGCAGGGTCATGTAAATGTGTGAAATGAGACAGACTGTATTGAAAGTCACTTTTTTTTTTACATGTCTAATACTATAGCAGTATTCTTGACTTTTGAAAAAAAAAAGTTCCTTTCTGCTAATTCTTGAAATATGTAATCTATATTTATTTATATTTAGTTTTTATACAGTTTTCAGGTGTTTTAAAATTTAATTTTTATTGGTACATTATGAATACACATCATCATCGCATGCAACATTGAGAGTTTGTACCAGAATATGACATGACTTGATTCTCATTTTTTCCCCTTTTTCCCTGCCCTGCAACCCCCACCCCCTATATACATAA
Source organism: Petromus typicus (assembly GCA_004026965.1). NCBI lineage: Eukaryota > Metazoa > Chordata > Mammalia > Rodentia > Petromuridae > Petromus > Petromus typicus. Next base: position 38,433 of record PVIR01011373.1, read on the forward strand.
TTTTTATTTCCTTTTTTCTTTATTATTACCACATTCATTTTCCCCTCGTTATTACCCCTACACTCTCTTCCCTTTTAAATATTTTCTACTTCACAATATCAACTATACATACTACAACTCATTTATAAACAGGTCTCAGATGTGTAAATACTGTATCTTTTCTCTGGTATGAGAAAATGAAGTTGTAAATGAGTTGTAGCATGTATAGTTTTTCTACTTTTGATAGGCATGGATAAGAGACATACTTCACTTTTGTTACTAGGATGAAAACAGTAGGACAAAATCAATGACAAATGGCCCCTGATACCCATTAACAGTATCAAGTATGCAACGGGGAATGGTGAGGACTGTGGCTACATAGAGAATTCCTGCCCTTATTTAATGGGGACATATTCTATTCATCTCTGGCCAGACATTACTACAGGAGAATATAGGCCCAGTATCACCAAGTTTTCTAATTTTCAAGAAAACATTGAAGTATAGATTTCTATGAGCAATTTCTTCTTTAAAAAATGTTAGTAGCATTTTATTCATTTCATTCAGCCTGAAGATTGAACCCAGGGCCTTCAAGAGCTACATTCCCAATCCTTTCTAATTTAAAAAAAAATTGAGGCAGAGTCTCATTAAGTTGCTAAGTTGCTCAGGGTAGTCTTGAATGTGCAGCCTTCCTGCCTCAGTCTTCCAGAACACAAGGATTACAGGTATGTACCATTATGCCCAGCTTTAGGAATTTTTAGTAGGTTAAAGCTACTTAGTAGGCTTCATAAAACATGCCTGTAGCCTCTAATTTCTGTCTTTTGATTTAAATAATATTTAATAACTTTCTTTTCTGTTTCAGCCTCCATGACTGCCAAGTACAGATTCTAATGTATTAGTTTGAAGCAAGGGTAAGAATAAAAGCTAGCTTAGGGTTGGAGGCTGGGAAGGAAAGTAGAAGGAATGAGAAAAACAACAGTAACAAAAAGATACTTTATCTGTTTGACAGGTAAATGTTACCAACACTCTCTCTTTCTCCTGTGTGTCACCTATCTAAATACGGCAATTACATTTTGGAAACAATAAACTGAGGGACATGATCTGACAGTGGGATTTGAATGTGGGCATGGCCAGGACAATCTGTGACATGGAAAACATCCTCATAAAAATGTAAATGGAGCGCTTTAGGGCCTCACTGTCTTGCTTTCTTTCTTGCTGGCACTTCTGTGTACCAAGGTTTGATATGCTTTTTAATTTTTTAAAATAATTTTCTAAGTAAAATCCTGCAGATAGACTTACCTTCTACTGAATTATAAATTCAAAGGAGTTTCCGTGTTCACCATGACTACTTGAACCATCAGCTCTGGCTCTTCAAAGCATCTTGCTGTCCTCTCCTTGCCTGTACTCTTTCCCGGATGGATGCTATGGAAAAGAAGGCCTAGGGCTCAGGTAAGCCCACTTCGAAGTGTTTTCCTATATTTGCTGCACTTTAGCAATGCCAAAATACTGAAGAAAGTGCAGGAGGAAGCATGCTCAGGCCAGGCCTAAAGTAGGGACCTTTTTGAGAAGAGTCCCATGGATTCAATTTCCTGTTTTGTTTTGGGTGGCTGCTGGATACAAGACTGGTGGCTGCAAAAGGAGAGATACTAAGAAGCCATCAATGGCATCACAGGAAGTTCTGGTTTCTGAGTCTTAGCTCTAACTCAAGTGTACCTGAGACCAGGTTGCCCAATCAAAGTCCAGCAGTGATGGCTACATAGAGGGACAGGGAAGTTTGTGCTTTGCTCAAGGTATTTACAAATCAAAATCGCTTTAGATCTATGTTGCTCGACCAAAACATGTACTAAATTAGGCCCACTTGCTACCACTGGGGACCTTGGCCTAGTTCCTCTCTGAGTGTCGCTTGTCTTTGGCTTTTCATTATCTGGTAGTACTTTTTAAAAACTACTTGAAAACTAAATGCTTTAAATCTCCGAGAGATCAAGTGGGTGTGTGGCCATACATCTAGAAAGATAAGTTATTGTTCTCAGCAAAGACGGGAGAAAATAAGGACTGGGAAGGCATTCATTTCTTTTTCCATGTGGGCTTTTGTTTTTAAAATTCAAATCTTTATTGGTACATTATGAGTACACATCATCATCGCATTCAACGTTGAGAGTTTGTACCAGAATAGGACATGACTTGATTATCATTTTCCCCCTTTCCCCCTGCCCTGCAACCCTTCACCCTCTATACACAATCTTTGTTTTTTTTCTTTATTCTTACCACATTCATTTTCCCTTCATTATTTACCCCTACACCCTCTTCCTTTTTAAATATTTTCTATTTCACAATATCAACTATATATACTAGAACTCATTTACTCTTCATTTTTTCATACCAGAGAAAAGATATGATATTTATACATCTGTGACTTATTTACTTCACTTATGAGGATGTCCTGAAGGTATATCCATTTGAGTATGAATGACTCAGTCTTATCATTTTTAACGGCAGAGTAATACTCCATTCTGTTAAAGAACAACCTCTTCTCTATCCAGTCTCCAGTTGATGGACATTTTGGTTGTTTACAAGATTTAACAATCACATACTGAGCTGCTATAAACATGGGTACACATATGTCTCTGTGATATGAATCTTTTAAATTTTTTGTATATATACCTAGCAGAGTGATGGCTGGGTCAAGTAGGACCTTCAATCCTAGCTTTTTGAGGGATTTCTCACTGATTTCCATAGAGGTTGTACATCTACACTCCCACCAACAGTGGAGAAGGGTTCCTTTTTTTACTTACCATCTTGTGTTGACCTGAGTTTTCTTAACTTTCCCTTTCTACCAGTACTCAGCAGGGGAGCCTTATATCAAGATTGGATTGAAATCTTTAGTAGTAATTGTTCATATTCTATTCAGTGCTTTGCTTCTCCTGCTAACAAGTCAACCGAGGTCTGTAAGACTGGATTTGGACTAGGTGACAATCTCTAATTTGACTTTAGAAGTGGAGAATAATCTTGTACAGCCGTGGGGTATGAAGAAGAGTAAGGTAGTGCTGTTTCTTAGACTCCAAACTCTTGTTTATGCATATTGAAAATGGAAACATGAAATAAGTCGTATCTGTTTAGTAAAGCTTTCCCCAGCTGCTTGTTTATTCACTTACATAGTGACTGCTGGATACTTCAGAAATGTGTACATGCACCAAGGGGACCGGGCTATGAATGGGGGTTTTATGGACTCAGAATGTCAAAGGTGGAAGAAATATGTGTGAAGGTCTTATTCATGAATGCCCTCATTTTACAGATCTGGAAACAGGGCCAGAGAGAAGTGACACATAGACTTAGTAGCAGAGCTAGGATACAAACTTCAGGCTCATTTTTTTCCATATATTTGTGGACCATTTTTATTTCTGTGTGAAGTGTCTGCTCATTTCTCCACCCCATTCCTTGACTGGGTCTTTAATTTTAGGTGGTTCAAGTTTTTTGAATTCTTTACATATTTTAGATATTAGTCCTCTGTCTTAGGAGTAACTGACAAAAATTTTTCTCTTCACTCTACTGACATTCTTTTGCTGTACAGAAGTTTTTTAGTCTGATATAATCACATTCATTGATTCTTGCTGCTATTTTTTGTGCAATTAAGGTTCTGCTTAGAAAATCTTTCCCTGTTCTCTTGTCTTCAAGTGTTTTATATGTTTTATCTTTCAGAAGTTTGATGTTTCTGTTTTAGTGTTTACATCCTTGATCCATTTTGATCTTAATTTAGTATATTGTGAAAGATAAGGATACTATTTCATTTTTCTACAAACAGATAACAGTTTCCTCAACACCACTTGTTGAATAGGCTGTCTTTCTTCCAACATATGCTTTTGGGCCCTGTGCGAAGATCAAATAATTGAATATGTGTGGGGAGGTTTCGGTACCCTCTATTCTGTTCCATCAATCCACATGTCAACATGTCTGGCTGTTACAGAAAGGCAAACTAAAACAACACTAGGATTTCATCTTCTTCTGGGAGAATGACAGTCATTAGGAAATCAACCAATCACAAATACTGGTGATGCTGTGCCAACAAAAGGAATGCTCCTGCATTGCTGGTGGGCATGAAAACTAGTACCGCCATTGTGGAAACCAGTATGAAGATTTTGTAAAAAACTGAAATGAGAAATTCCATCCAGCTATTTCTCTGCTTGGTTTCTTCCCCAAAGAGCTTCATCATATCACAGTGGTACATGTTTACCAATATTTGTAGCAGCACAATTTTTAATAGCTAAATCCTAGAACCGGCCTATAAACCCATCAACAGGTGACTGGATTAAACAAAATGTTCTATCATCATATAATAGTGTACTCCTTTGCTCTAAGCAATGACGAGTTTGAGGCAGTTGTAGGAAAATGGATGCACTTGTAAAATATGGTGCTACGTGAAATAAATCACACACGCAGGCTTAAATACTGTTTGGTATCCCTCATCTGAGTGAGGCAAAATACCAACAATGAAAATGATAAAAGATGGATAGAAAAGGACAAGGGGATGAATCTCTTGCAATAAGGAAGTGGCCCAAGGGAACAAGGATGAGGGGTAAGGAGAGAGGGAGGGAAGATAAAGAGAAATAAAAATGTACCATCAGTGAGAACCTAATAACTCCAATTAATGTAAACACTATGTGGTCATAACATGACAAATGATATGAACAAGTAGGGAAAAGTGGATAGCTGAATGAAGGAAGAGGGGAAGGGAAGAAGGAAGGGTATTTTAAAAAAAGAAACACAGGCTTGGGATGTAGCTCAGTGGCACTGTGCCTGCCTGGCAAGTGTAAGGTCTTGAGTTCAATCCCTGGTACCAAAAATAAATAAATTTTCTTAAAATAAAAAAGAAACAAACTATAATGTGTACATGTAACCATTCCCCAAGATTATTGTAAGTGTGAATTACCGATGTGTACTAATTTAAAAAACAAACAAACAAAAAACCATTTTTTCTCTCTTTTTAACCCAGAGTTCTTTATTATTTCCAAATATGTAATAGCTATATAGATCAGTTACAGAGATCAACCGTGCCTTCATTTGTGACTGTGGTACTTTTCCTCCTAAGAAGCCAGTAAATAATTATGAACTCAACATGAATGATAGCTGCTATGGAAAGTGCTGTCATTGCAAATTATGCTTCTTGTTTGCAGGGTTTTCACATCCAACAGGAGCTCTCAGACTTTTTAATCAGTGGAGCACTTAAAGTCATGCGTTTTCCAGCTTCATTACACTTAGTTAACACTACATTGTTTCTAACTGGTTAGGTAACCGGTTGTATAGTCATGATGATACTTAAAACAATTTTCTTTTGAAAAAAAACCATTATACTTCTTTATCTTGATAATGAGTATAGAGTAGCTGCTCAATTAGTATATATAGTTGTCCCTCAATATCCATGAGTTCTACATCTCTGGATTCAACCATCCACAGTAAGAAAATGTTCTAAAAATATTGCATCTAAAGTGAGCACATATTGTCTTTTTGACATTACTTCTTAAAAAATGAAGTATAACTGATATTTATATAACATTTAGATTGTGTTGGGTATTATAAGAGATGACAATATGAGAGGATATGGGTAAGATATATGTAAATACTACACCACCTGTCATTTGGAACAAATCCCCTGCAACACAGAGGGACTAAATGAAATAAAAGTTTCATTAATATTCTAGGTTTTGCTGTAATATTCTTTGGTCCAGGACTCCCAGGGGAAACAGTTCTGTCTATATTCCCTTAGGTATGGGAAATCTGACTCTGTACTTTAGTGCAGCAATCAAGCATGGCTTCCAAATAGGATATATTTTCCAGGGACATCTTTGTAATGTACAGAGAAGGGCTAAAAAATTGCATCTGATCAGCAAAGTTCTCCAACTCAATGTCAAAGTGAAGAATAGCTTCAAGAAGCCCACTTTGGTAAACAGACGTCTTACTGTTTTTAGTCACCATAATAACACTTTTTAAATTTCTTTCCTGTCACTTTTCAATTTTTAGATTTTTTTTGAAACAAGGTATCACTGTATACTTCAGATTGGCCTTGAACTCACTATGTAACCAAGCTTGCTTCAATTGCAGTGATCCTTGTGCCTCAGCCTCCCTCTAGAGTGCTGGGATTACAGGTATGTGCCACCAGACCTGGTTATTTTTCCAGTTTTATTTCTTTATTGGCATCTGCTTGCAGTACAGAATGGTTATACTCATGGAGAGTTGGTACATGTACCAACTCTCTTAATTCTTTTTGTATCCCCTTTCTCTACCTGCCCTATCCTCTCTCTTCATCTCTTGGTCCCCAACCCGTTTGCAAAAGATCTAACTCCTTATTTCTTTTTATCTATATTTATTTTGTTCTTTCATCATATTTGGGGCTTGTCATATAAGAGAAACCACATGATATTTATGCTTGCATATCTAATTTACTTCACTTAACATATAGTCTCAAGATACATCTGTTTTCCTACAAAGGATTCAAGTTTATCCTTTTTTATGATAGAATAATACTCCATGAGGTATTGATACATTGTCTTTATCCATTCTTGTGTTGACAAATGTGGAGCTATTCAAAGCTCAGTTATTATGAATATAGATATTCCAAGATTAACCTGTTATAAATTGTGCTGCTATAAACGTAGGTATGCATGTATCACTGTGATATGTCTTTAACATTCTTAGGAAGATACCTAGAAGAAGAATAGCTAGATTGAATAGAATTTCCATTTTTTGTTTTTGAGGACTTTCCATAGTTATTATTATGGCTTGTGTCTTGATGTCTCCTCAAAGCCTCATGTCACCATAGGTGGGCCTTTTTCAGTAGTGGCTGGATCTGGAGTATATGATACTGGGATCAAAGGTATGTGCTTACCAAGTAAGTCTACTGATTGGTTTGGCAGAATTTGGGATGTGGAGAATGGGAAGGTCCTACTTCAGTGTAGATGGCACTACCCAAAGGGTAGGTAGCTTGGAAGGGATGAAAGGAAGGCAATCTACTGCTGCTGCTTCCTCCCTCCTTTGCTAGTTTGTTGCCTTTCTGCGTTCTGCCTACCATGGGCTGTTTCTCCTCTGCAGTGTTCTCTGCCATGCTACCCTTCCCTGGAGCCAACCAACTATGAACTAAGACCTCTACAACCTAGGAAACAAAATAAATTTTTCCTTCCTTAACTTTGGGTGTTGAGTACTTTGTCTCAGCAACAAGAAAAGTAGCTAAGACACTTATTTCCATAATGGTTTTACTAGTTTACATTTCCATCACATTGTAGAAGGATTTATTTCTCCCACAGCCTGTCCAAAATTTGTTATTTGAATTCTTGATAATAGCCGCTCTTTCTAGGATAAGATGGCATCTCAGTGATGTCTTAATTTGTGTTTCTGTAATGGCCAACAAAGTTGAACAGTTCTTCCATGAATTCACAAACTATTTTTACTTCCTCTGCTAAGAAGTGTATATTCACTGCAGTTGCCCATTTTATAGGTGGATCTTTTATTTTGGGAGGTCTAATTTTTTTGAGTATTTTATGTATTCTATATATTAGTCCTCTGAGGAATAACTGACAAAATGTTTTCCTTCCTGTAAGTTATATCTTCATTCTGTTGGTTGTTACCTTTGTGTACCAAACTTTTGTAATTCAGAATAAACCCATTTGTTCATTCCAAGAACTATTTTCTGTGTAACTGGATTCTATTTGGAAAGTCCCTGCCTATGCAGAAATCTTCGAGTTTTACCTATTATATTTTCCAGCAGATTATTTCTGTTTTAACATTTAGATCTTTGATCCAATTCCTAGTTTAGTGTGTGATGAAAGAAGTGAACCTAGATTCAGTCTTCTGCATGTGGATAGTCAATTTTTATAGCATCATTTGTTAAAGAGGCTGTCTTTTCTCCAGCATAAGCTTTTGGCCCCTTTGTCAAAGATCATGGATAAGTGTACTTGGGGTTGTTTTTGCATCTTCTGTATTGCTTTGTTAGGCCATATATGTGGTTTTTATGCCAGCAGTGTGCCATTTTTATCACTGTAGTTCTTTTTGTTTGTGTGGCTTTGTAGCATAACTTGAGTTCTGGGATTGTGATATCTCCTACCTTGCTCTTATCGCACAGGATTGCTTTTGCTATTCTAGGTGTCCTTTGGTTTCATAGTAATATTAGAACTGTTTTCTCCAATTTGTGAGGAATTCTATTTGTATGAAGACTGAATTAAATCTATGTATCGGTTGTGGAAGCATGCCCATTCTGACTATGGTGTTTCTGCCTGTCCAGGAACAGAAAGTATCTTTCCATTTTCTAATATCCTCCTTGATCTCTTTTTTCAGAGTGCTGTAGTTTTTGTTGTTGAGACTTTTCACCTCCTTAGTTACAGTAATTCCTAAGTATTTAATTTTTATTGATGCTATTGGGAATGGCATTTTTTTCCTACTTCTTTTTCAATGAGTCCATTAATGATGTATAGAGAACTAGTGATTTATCTGTTGTTTTGTATCTTGTTATAATACTGAATTTGGTTATTAATTCTAGGAGTTTTTGGTGAAATTTTTGGGGTACTCTGTGTAGAGGATTATGTCATTTGTGAGTAAAGATATTTGACTTCTCCCTTTCTTATATGTATCCCTCTCATTTCTTTCTCTTTCTGATTGCTCTGGTTAATAGTTTGAGCACAGTACTGAACAGGCGTGGTGATAATAGATATCTTTGTGTTTTTTTCTGATTATAGTGGGAAAGCTTTCATCTTTTCCCCCTTTTAATTTGATTTTGGTAGTACATTTTTCACTGCTGGCTTTTTTTTTTTTTTTTTGGTTTTTTTTTTGTTGTTTTTTTGAGATAGGGTCTTGCTTTGTAGTTCAGGCTGGCCCTGAACTCAGCCTAGAACTCACAGAAATCCTCCTGCCTCTGTCTTCCGAGTGCTGGGATTACAGTTGTGAGCTACCACGCCTGGCACTGTTGTATGTGGTTCTGATTGCTGGTGGGCTTGAGTTTCCACATCCGGCATTATTGTATGTGGTTACTGAGATCAAACCTGGGCCCTTGAGTTTGCAAGACAGGCACAAGAGCCACTCAGCTAAATCCTTGGCCTG